>JAUMHP010000048.1:16392620-16422671 GCA_032361065.1 Enteromius trimaculatus | reverse complement strand
CTATCTATCTATCTATCTATCTATCTATCTATCTATCTATCTATCTATCTATCTATCTATCTATCTATCTACCTGTCAGTTTATATATCTAACATGCTTCATTATAATGTAATATCAGGCCAAACGTCCAGTGTTTGTTTAGGTATCAAAATGCCAAACTGGCCTATGCTAGTCTATATATAACTCAATGAATACCTTCTAAACAAAGATAGTAGCCATTGCTCATATATTTTGGGACGTGACATTGTCAATGTACATAATCACCCCAGCTTGCTCATAAAATAGACCACTGGTTTTAGACGGAGGGGGGACTGCTCTACACAGTAATACAAAGTAAACAACAAAGATCTCCAGAAAGAATGTTTCTGTTCACTTTGACTCACACTCTGTCCTTTAGCTTCCTGCCAAAGATCATTAAAGGAGGAAATACGCGCATTAGGAGATAAGTTGGCGTAGAATTTACTAGGTTTGCATGCCATTTTTTTTACTCTCATGTATTTACAGTCTTGGAAAAAGATACTGCTAAATATATACATTAAAATAAATGAAGAGTTTATTTGCAAAAACAGATACCTTTTTTAAAATCTCATAAAATGTGTGTTTTTATTGGATTAGTTAGCTGTATTTTTGTTGTTGTTGTTTTTTTTACCCTAATAAAAAAAAATTGATAAAATGTATATATATATATATATATATATATATATATATATATACACACTCTAAAAGTTTGGAAACACCCCTGGCAAAGTGTGGTTTTGGATGATATCAGCATAAACCCTTATCATTTTTTGGAGCAAATACTGTAGATTAAAGTTACTTGACATTATCATTAAAGACCAGCGATAATAATTTTCATGAATCAAATATATATATACTAATATGACTTTTGCCTCAATAAACTTATGCTGCTTGCTAGTTAGTAAGGTAGTTTAGGTATTATTATATTAGAATGTAAAATACAGTATGGTAAAGCAGAATAAATGCTTTTTATGTATTTATATGCAACTATAGTGAGAATTGGTCCCTATAAAGTGTTACCATCTCTCTCTCTCTCTCTCTCTCTCTCTCTATATATTTTGTGCCATAATATTTCAAATACATAGATTTGCAAGTCTGTTCGGATCACTAACACTTCTAAGTGTGACCTATTGTAATAGTGATGCTTGCCTTAGCAACCACTACTAAATACGATTAAATGCCAAATCTAACCACCACGGGGCTCATGCAGTGGAGAGCATCACCTTTTGTTGTCTCTAAACAGTGTGTGACTAGAATACTTAACCCGTTGGGACTCAGGATGTGCACCAATAATTAGTGACGTGTCCTTTCTGTACTGAGAGGTCAGTGCCCTCCCCTCCCCTGATCTAGAGGAGCTGGTGATTATAGCAGTGTGTGGGAGACAGATTTCACCAGGCCAGGCATGCGTCCCTGTCGGCCTCGCAACCTCGACCTACTGTCCCAAACAGGAATGTTAATTAGCAGCATCCACCAGAGGGGGTGACCATCCACTGACACACAGGACATCTACAGATAAACCAGTGTAGTCAGCAGAAATAACAGCACTTATATTTTAGGGGATATTAAATGAGTAATTCACACAAAAAAGGGAACACATAATTAGTATATAAGTAAAAAAAAAAAAAAAAAAGTAAAAAAAGTTAATGAATATATAAAGAGTATATTAGCAGAAACAGAAAAATGTTCCAAAACTAATAAAAAAAAAAAAGTTTTTGCAAATAAAAAAAGTTAAATATATTTTTATATGATGCTAATGTCAGTATATTATAATATTGCTCTTGCTGCTCAAGTGTTATTGCTTATCATGTGATACAAAAACCCATATAGGTGCATATCTTAAATTTTTGTAACTTAATTTATATTCTATATAATGTATATTTCATAATGTATGGATTGTAAGATGGCGTACAGGTCTGGGGGCAGGGACAGTTTTTTTCACACTTTTATCAGACTTTGGTGTAATATTTCAGCACAAGTAAATGATCATTTTTCTTTTTTTTAAATATTTTTTTATGAATGCAATTAATTTTTTTTATTTAAATTAATCAGCATTTTTTGTTATATTTAATTCATATTCTTTTAATTAAATATTTATTATAATTTTTTTAATAGATTTAAATGAGATTTTTCAAGTTAAGTCCAGCTCTAGACTGTATAAGCTGTGAGTTTGCGCTTGATTGGAACCTAGTAAGACCATTGTGACCGGGGGGCAGAGTGGCACATACTTCATGCGTGTTTGCCTCTCTGTTTCCCGGGCCACACACACTCACACACATATACACACACATAAAGAGGGGATTTAGGATTTAGGGAGAGGCTCCTGGCTGGTTAAACTGTGATCCCCGCTCCTGTTAGTCTCACATGGATGCTTGTGATGCACACACATTTTTCACACGCTTTGCCCCGAGTTTGAGACAGCAGATGCTTTAAGATCTAAGGGATGAGTGTTTAATATTATTGGTCCGTTACATAACTTTTCATTATTAGACAGCTCGATGGAAGTCTTGATTCTGATTGGTCAGTTAAAATTAATACTGCAATGCTATTATGCATTTTTTAGTGTGACAAATATATCGGTATCTGCATTTTTTTTTTACACTACACCACCATTATTTGAGCAGACTATCACAAGACTACCACATTAATACACAAAAATCTCAAAATAACTTTATTTAAAATACAAAATCGAATTATATAGAGTATACTGTGTAGTAAGCTAGTGTACTAATATTCCTTTCCAAATATAACCTATAAATAGTTGAGGATGGGTGATACTGTGCCCTCTGCTGGCTGGATTTAGCCAGTACAAATATGAAAATTAAAAAATTTAGCTCTAGCCCATGAGTAACAAAAAATCAAAAAATGATGTTGGTTATAAAAATAACATTCCAATCAGATCACAAAAAGAATACAAACTTCAAAGATAAACAAAACAGAGCATTATAATGTGATACAAACAGATGTAAATACTAGGCTAAATATCCAATACCTTAAGATATACAAAACAAACTGCTATGTGAGAAAGCAAAGGATTGTTTGTCCATGCAATCTGTTAAATATATAATTCAGTGTATAAACTAGATGACAGGGTTAAATGTTTACATACACATCCTGTGCACTGTTCAACATTTGGGGGTTGGTAAGATTTTTTTGAAAAGAAGTATTTTATGCTTTTATGACTGCATTTATTATAGGATCAACAATTAAGTACAAAATCAATATTGTAAAATATTTTTGCAATTTAAAATATTGAGATATTCGATTTGAAAGCATTGATTCATTAAAAAAACCTTTGAATGGTAGATTTGATAAAAATGCTTGTCTGAATAACACTATATTAAACTATTTATAGAAGCTGGTGATTGTCAGTGATAAACAGAAGTGACTGCATAATGTATTCATGCACAAAATCAACATGCGTCTGACCGAGATACATTGGTAACATTGTAAAATTACTAAATAACTTTTATAACCTGAAATGTCCCTCACAAAACAAAAAATCAACAGTGTTTGACACGATCAAGTTCATTATTTGCACTCATTAGCCGCTAGATGACAGCACCAGGTCTGGCTCTTTGCTGTTCTCTGAGTTGCTGCTGCGTCCACAACTGGCTGGCGCTTGAGCCAAGCGAGCAGCTCGGAGCGTGGCCGGTGAAGGCGGCGTTTCGGCGAGGCCTGGTTTTTTCGGTGGGATGGGAGGTGGGTGTGCTCTGTTGACTCTGGGAATAGTTGGAGACCTGATGGTGGGAGACAGCATGCCAGAGTGGGCCAATGTGCGGTAATCTGTGCCGAAAGGGGAACAGTTTGGGGATGTTGGTTTGCTGGGACTTTGCGGAGTGCTGAGGTGATTCAGGGCTTGTGTGACGGTACTGCGGGCCGCTTGTTTAGAAGAAACGCTGTCAGGTAGAGCCACATGGGCTGCACAGGGTGAGAGGTCACATGGAGAATTTGGAGGGGAAGAGATGGTCTGAGAATCTTGATCGAAGGTGCCTTGGAACTTGTGGCGGGCTGCATGGAAGCGCTGGTTAATCCCAGCCTGGTAGGCCGCTTGTATGCTGGGCATGTCAACTGAATGATTGCCGTTTGTAGGGCTTTGAGCTTGTGGATTAATCTGAGAGCTGCCATTGGTCAACATGCCTTGCTTCTCAACATTCCCATCTTCTTGCACAGGAACATGGTGTCCGTTTGTTTGGGCCTTGTTTGAGTTCTCCTCTGCGCTGTTCATTTCTCTCCTCAGTTTCTCTAGTTCTTCCTGCAGTGCTCTACAACGCGCTTCCTCTTTTCGTAATCTCAGCCCAAGCTGTTCCCGTTCAGTGTCAAACTCAGCCAGCAGCTCCTCTCGCCTCGCCTCCATTTGCATAGCCCTCTTCTTTTCCTCCTCAATCTCGGCTCTCAGAGCCTGATTGGCCGCTCGTTCACGATCGAGGCGATGGCTGAGCTCGCTGGCGCGCTGGGACTCCTCGTGTGCGCGCGTGCCAGAGCGTTTGCACTCTCGACTAAGCGCCGTCATGAGCTGCTTATGCTGGACTCGCTGGTCTTCCAACTGATCGTGCAGTCGTTTATTCCCCCTCTCCATTCGGGACGTCTTTGCCTTCTCAAACTCCAACTAAACACATGTATAAAAAAATACACAAATTAGTAGAAAATACACTGATAAATTTATATATCTGCAGAAAGAAATTTAGTGCTGCCAACGATTTTAGAAAATATTTTATATTTATGGTAATGGTAAGTTATATTTATGTTAAAGAGCATGTTTTATTAAATATTTTAATATATATTTTAATATATATTTAATATTTTAATGTCAAATAAAACTTAATTTAACTTAAATATGTCACTTTTGTTGTAGTATACAAAAATGTGCATATTTATGCATATTTGCATATTTAAATGTGTAAAATAATAATAACAAAAACTTGTTTTCATGTATTTAAGATACTATAGGGGAACCGTTAAAATAACAGCAAAGTCTCATTTTTGATTAAGATAATAAAAATTGTAGCCCGTTCCCCTTTAGTACCTCAAATTAAGATCACTATAGTATTTTCAGTTCTTTGTACCTGCTGCAGGAGGCGCTCTCTCTCCTTCTCCAGAATGTAAGTGACATCATCTCCTTCTGCAGTATCCTCAGCATGCTTCCTCTTCTCCTCCTCCAGATCAGCAATGACCTGAAACAACCACAGAGGGGCGACAGAATGAGATAAAGATTAGCCTATAAACCAATCCAATCTCTACTTGACCTGGTAAATCCAATTTAAATGATATGAGGCTCACATGAGTATCGATGTCAGTGGCTTTCAGCTGTTATGCAGGGTACACTCACCCTCCTGTGTCTGTTCTCGGCAGCTGCCAGCTGTTTCAGCATCTTCTCCTGCATCCTTCTGCAGTGTCCGATCACCAGCTTCAGCACCGTCAAAGGATCCGTGCGAGCCGTGGCCCCACAGACCCCCTCTCGTCTCTGGGAGGAACTTCCTCTATCCTCCCTGGTCTGGCCGGAGCTCTGGAGGACCTCACTGTCTCTCTGCAAGGCCAGGAACGGGTCGCTCAGGTTGTATTTGCCATATCGCTCCCACATGTAGGAATCTCTACGCTGGCCCTATTGCAATATAAAGACAGATATGGATTTATTGGATTATTTTAGATGCAAAGTAATATCAGCCAAATAACCTAGATGCTGTGATGTATGTTATTCAAAGAACAAAAGAAAAAAAGAGGAAACTAATAACTTTTAGGATTCTATATTTAAATTAGAATATAATGTTGGATAACTTTATTAAATTTCTGTATATTTTCTACTTGATGAAGAGCACAGATAAATATGACATTTATTATAATGGGTTTATGTAAAGGCTTAAATTATAAGTTATTTTTAAAAGTCCAATAAACGGGACTAACTGTGATTAATCACTATTTATTTAAGAAAAAATGTCTGATTTATCAGTTATTTTTTAATCAATTGACAGCACTATTTTTGATATGAAACAGCAATCCAAGATCTCATTTTTGTACCTATTCAATCAAAACACCTCTGTAAGCCTTGTACGTAGAGGGGCCTCTGCTTTTCTCTTTCACAGAGACACACTCAGTACATGCTTTCTAAACAGGAAATGAGATGATACAGAGCATATGACCCTGCCAAAAGCAACATAAACCATTCTCTTAGGCTCTGTGTGTATATGTGTGTGTGTGTGTGTGTGCGTTTAGCTCCCAGTGTTTGCTGTTTTAAGTAAGAGGTCAAGCAAGGGGTGCATATAGGAATGAAACAATCGCTGCAGTTTAGGTAGGGTCAATGCAGCAAACAGGACACGAAAAAAAGTTCCAGCTGGAGTAATTTAATACCTCCCGAAATGACTCTGAACTAAAACAGCTCATTTGACCCAGAAAAAAAAAACCCACAAGGATAAGGAAGCGAACGGAACTGTCGAACAGTGAAGAAAGAGTAGCTGATAGCTAAAGAGGGTCTTATATTACAGCGTTCAAATGGTGTCAACAAATTGAGACCAAAAAAGTTACCCAGGTTGCCAGGTTATGGCTGCATTGGGTGCTAAGGAGTAACTAGTGTTCTGAGCAGTGCTAAGAGTAGTAGGTATTTGCTAGTATGCTGTGAGTGGTTAATCAAAGTTACAAATGTACTTGGTTGCGTCAAAAGAGGTTGAAGCTTAAACGTAAAGAGAAAGACGTGATGAAACACTCTTCCTCATACAGGGTCGTTTGGAAAGAGATGGCAGGTTTCGTGAGAAACTGGGAAGGACTGGGAGCTCCTGAAAAACGACGAGGCGTCTACAGGGAATAGAGGTATGAAAATGAATGTCAGGAGGAGGGTAAAGACACACAGATGGACATACATCAAAAACAGACTAAGGGTTACTACACCTGTCAGTAGAAGATGAAAATTTATTGACCATTATGAGGGCCCGTGTAGGCCATAATTATTAAAAACCTCTTATCACTGGTGTATGTAAAAGGTTTTTCAGTTATGTGAATCAAGGATTTTCACTAAAGTTGATGAAAGTTTTCACTTGTGTATGTAATACGCATTTTAATAGTGCATATGAATGAATTACAGTAAGGTTGATGAATGTTTTTTTGTTTCACTAATGTGTGTAAAAGGATTTCAGTAGCGCATATGAATACATTTCAGTAAGGTTGATCAATGTTTTTCATTTCACTAGTGTACATAAGAGGCTTTTCAATAATTGCGGCCTAAACGGCCCCTCATAGACCATAAATAATTATTAGCAGCCACAAAACTGTATTTTGCACTATTATTCTATACACACTGATGTTAAGACAACTCCCAAAAAGGGAGTATACTATATACACTACTATATACTATATAGGAAATGGGCTTCCATAGAAACCGAATCAAATCCAGCAGCACTAGTATATACCATGCACATATACCATGGTGAAATGAAAAAGTCAAATAAATGTGGATAGAATAGATGGCTTACACCATAGGTTCTCCACTGCATTTTTAAATCACTCGGCTCATCTGCTCTTCAGAGTGACGGATTCAAGTCGGAGCATGCATGTCCTCCTGGTAAGTGTGTCTGAGAGTGTTTGCTGTTTAACTCTAGTTCAGCAACATAAAAGCTGGCCATTTCAAAACAGTTCTAAGATTCTGCTTCTCCCTGAACTTGCGATGATCAGAAACTCACGCACTAGCCATGATGAATGTGGTAAATTAGTGTGAGTCAGTACACTTTGACTTCTTGTGAACCTCTGTGGCACTGATGCTGGAGCAGATAAACGTGCCGTGCAGACGTGACACAATGAATGAGTGTTTTATAGTCGCTGAATGAGGAGGGGTGAGAAAGAAAGAAGGAACAAGTTGTGTTTTTGTCTAGAGAAGGCCTGATGGTGGGTGACATTACCAGCAATGCTTTAACCAAAGATTATGTTGTTTTTTTAAAATACTGCAAAAATGACATGCAGCAGCTTTAAAGATGAATGTAATTTGTTGCATAAAACCTGGAACAAAAACGCATGTCTTGGGAGTTGTAGGATTTTATAAAATTGTCACTAAGGTATCCAATGACAAACTGGAAATAAATCAACATAAATAATTCCTCATTCAGGGAAACATCCTGTGAGTTATTTCAGAAAAAAGGGGGTAAACATAAACACACTATAAATTGAGAGAAGGCTTTTCTGAAGTAGAAATCTTTAAGATAGACATCTAGGAGCTGTTACATAATAAGTACAATCTTTTTGGATTATGTAACATCTTTGATTTTTTATTTAAAAAAAAAAAAAAGTGGGGGAAAGAAAGATTATTATACGTTACATTTGTACAGGATTAAAAATGTAATTATGTAATAATAAATAAAACGTAATAAATCAGTGTTAACATTTTTATTAGTAATTATTTTGACTTATTACTATTTTTCCATTCTCCATGGCACAAAATGTAAACTAAAATAAAAGGACTAAAAAGTATTCTGTTCAAGCTAATTACTTTGTCATTTAAGCTCCAAATAAACAACAGCTGTATGTACTGTGTGTTAAACCTTTTGTTTATCAAGCTAATGGATGCCTGCTTTCCATTCTATATTTATGATGCTTTCAATTGTGTGTGTGTGTGTTTAGGCTAATAGCTTGAGCAATTATGGGGGCCTTGGGAAGATTAACCTTACTAATGACTTAAGATAAGTCAGCCAGTCTGGTGCCTTCAAACAATCTGTGTGTGTGTGTGTGTGTGTGTGTTAGTCTATCTGATAGATAAAGATGCCATAAAGAGTATCTTCACTGAGAACATTAGAGAGACCAGGGATAAAACAGTGAGATAATATTGGTACTGTATCTTCTTCCTGCACTCTTAAAATCATCCATACTAGCCCCTCATTTGACATTAAAATATACAAAGTTATTTCTGATAATATATTTACTCACTGAACACCTGGAAGGCATTCTTCCTGGAACTCAAAGTCTATTTACTGGTTAGTCATGAGAAGTTTTCCCGCAAAAGTCAACAGCTGCTAAGGGGCAGAAATAAGCATGGAAATGATTATTTGAGCAAAATACCATTTAGTTCTCCTCTTTATTCAGAGAAAGCACCACAGGCAAATAATGAATAGTGTTTGTATGTACGATTAGCATGGCTAATGAAGTTATACAGAGATTAGGAGCTGTTGTGATGTGACTTCTGCCCTCTTGTTGATTTTTTTTCTCTTTACGTTTGAGCAAATGCATAAGGGAAATTAGTATGTGTACGTGTGCAAGAGAGCCAAAGAGGAAAAGTCATGCCTTAATGACCTCATTCAAAGCAGGCAATGAGTGACAGAGATTGTAGTCCCAACATGCCAGAACATCCCCCCCTAAAAACCACAGAGAGTTTTAGAAGAAATATGCAGTTGGGTTAAATACATAGGCTTTCTAATTAAGAAGTTACTTAAAAGTGATTCGGAAGAATGGTTAATTCCCTAAATGTACTGTGTGTGACGCTCACATAGCCTCAGTCCAATCCTTTCAAGAACAGGAATGCAGCAGATAATATCTGTTCAGCCTTCCATAGAGATTTACCACAAAAAAACATGATCTGAGAGTACAGATGCTGAATTTTATTATCATGCTAACATGATCAGATGAACAGACGGCACTGCAATGAAGTTTCAAGCTGATACTAGACCGAAGGAAATGCGCGTAATCATGTCTGACATGTTTGTGTGTGGCTTTGCAGAGAACAAACAACATTCAAAGGCTTGATCGGGGGCCCAGAGTGCTGGCGTTTGTACAGATGCAGAAGATATGCTCAAAAAGGGAAGCTGCGTTGCTGATTCTGAGTCATTCCTATATTGCCAAATCAGTATCTCAGCAACTACTGTGGTATATATAAACGAAAAGAGAACAAAAACTACTTTTTAGGATACATTTCACCACAAAGCACTGGCTGTTGTTAATCTCACAGTACACAGTACAACACAGTACTCTAAAGTGCTTTTAAGGCGAGACACTACGGGCGAAAAGGGTAAAATTTTTAACTTACAAATTGGACCATGAAACTTTACCAGTTGATTACTCACATGAATAGGAGAAAAAAATGTATTGCATTTTAATTTTATGTTTAAATATGCAAACGAGGAATAGCTCATTAAATATGCAAAAATGTGCATATATTTCCGGTACATATATTTTTGAGGGACTAAACTAGCCCAAAATCACAAAGTTGACCACTGAATAAAAAAACAATGTTTTTGCCTTGAAGAAGTGAAGCAGATTTGATTGATCGTCCTGAGTTTAGTTCAGGCTGCTAGATCTGAGGCTGCGTTCGGAAGACTAGCGTCCAACCACAAGTGTGGGATGAGGTCCAGCAACAGCACTGGAATGTAGTGGGAGACTCACCGAAAAATAAATAAATACAATTAAGCAGAAAAGAATTTGATGAAAAAGCAAAGTAAATGAGATCCAATCAACTCTAATCAAACCCTGAGGAATGCTGCCGGAAAATAATGTGAGGATGCAGTTGAACTGGGAACTGAGAAAATACCAAAATACAGGAAGTACACTAAACCAAGTTTCCAAGTTTAACAGCGGGTTTGACTAAACATGATTCATTTTGGTTTTTAAATTTGCTTTGTTGTTTTATATACGTGTGTTTAGTTTTGATGTTGACTTAGATGAACTGTACACTGAGGTTTCTTAGATTTGAACATACTAGTTTTTAATGTGTTAGCGTGCAGAAGTAAGCTCTGTGCCAGACAGACATCTGGCTTTCATAGAGTGATACAGCTATAATGTCTCTCATGGGTATCTAGTCTGCTGTGTGAAGAGTTAAATGTGTTTGACAGCAAACAACTGACTCTCAATTACAGAAGCATGTTATTATTAAGCACTGACTTACTAGTATTGATATAATTTCTCATTAGCATGCAAAACCTCACCAGTAAAACCATCATTATTACATTACAAATGTATTTAAATTAATTATATTAATATTAGAATAAATGAAATCATGGGATATTTCTACATCAAACTGCGGGAAGAAAATAATACTGCTACTAATATTGCTACTGTGACTTTATCCATTTTAACTATCCTTAGATAGTACATTATAAAATGTATTCAGGACAATCTGGGCTTGTTTATATATTTGGTTGATGGGAACTCTGCAAGGAATACCAAAAAATACACACCACAAAGATCATAAGAGCCGCCAATCAGAGAGGCAGTTGCCTCCCTAATGGTGTAAATTGATGTATGACTTGGGTCGCCGCTGCTCGGATAAACATGCAGCAACAGCGCTCTACGTAGCTGAACATCTAAACATCTTGAATGCATAAATTAGCCCAGATGCTCCTGAATAAATCGTACATGACACAGGAATGATTTTCTTTTTTTTTTGGTCAAGTTCACTACTGCCTATTTTCTTTCAGTTCCTCACACAAAACTGTCACACAGCTTGAGAAGACTTGATATGTAGTGCACAGGTCATTTGTATTGCACTTTTATGCTTCATTTATAGCGTTTTTGATCCAAATCAAGGGCCGTATGAAGATTCTCCAAAAAATTTCACAGAAAAGAAAATAACACCATATGGGTTTGGAATGACATGTGGCTGTGTAAATAATGACAGAAACTTGGTTTTGTTGAACTGTTCCTTTAAGAGTAGCATGATTACCGCCATAGACTGCTGCTTAGAAAAAACTATAAAAACATTCTTGTCCATTGACAGGACTGAACTAACCTTGAGGGCCTGTATGACAAAGTCTCTGGCCTCCAGCTCTCCTTCAAGAACACTGAAGAGCAGCAGCACATCTCTCTTACTCAGAGCCTCCACGTTCAGCCTTGACTCCTGAAAAGACAACAAGAGGGAGCAAATGAGTGGGCGACTAAATTCGAAATATAACTCGAATGCAAGCAGAGATTCTAATGACTGCAAACCATACACTACATTAGGACAAAGTCTTTACTAAATTGTTTGGAAAACATGTCTACAAATCTTTTCCCTTCCTTATCAATTATCCTTGTTATTCCTTATCGATTATGCAGCGTGCTGCTCATTCAGTGCATGGTATAATAAAATAAACAATACAAACTTAATACAAACTATTCAAAAGTTTGGGGTCATTATGGTCTTTTAAGGTTTTTGGAAGCATTTAATGCATCCTTAATGAATAAAAAGCAATTTTTTCAAAACAAAAACCTACTGACTCCACACTTTTAAATAGTAGTTTTAAGTACACTAAAAAAAAACGCAGCTGTGGTTGCCGAAATCCGTCTGTAAAAAATACAGTAACAACATTTTAGCTCTTACGATTTAAAGTTAAATTTACAGTTAAATACCGTAATTTAAATAACTGATATAATGTTAATATACCAACCTATTACAGTACTGAAATCTGTTTTTTACCTTTGAAATACAGTGATAACCAGCAAATGCAGGTGGTGATGATAAAGTCACATGATATGAACGTATATAGAAGGTGAGAATCATTAAACTAAAATATTAAATAAACGTTAAAGTAACACAAAACCCAAATAAACACAACTGATAAGAAACATTTTTTATATTGTATATATATATAAACAAAACAAATAGATAAAAAAGGTAATTTGTGACTTATTTCCAACTTCTGACTACAATCTCGCAATTCTGACTTCCTTTTCAGAATTTAAAGAAGTTAAAGAGTTATATTTATAGTTTATAGCTTATATTTCACAATTGTTACTTTTTATAACTGAGAATTATTATGCCAGAATTTAGCATTAGATTTTATAACTGGCAATTGCAAGTTTACATCTCATAATTCTGAGACAAAAAATTAAATTAAGCCAGAATTGTCTTTTATCTTTCAATTCCGACTTTATTTCTTGCATTTCTGAGCATATATCATGCAATTATGTGAAAACCGATATATTATTTTTCATTAAGTGGCAGAAACAGGCTTCCATAATAAACTTGCTTTGAGTTAAAAAATTCCATACAGATAATCTAACGCATTTTTGCCTTTATTCTTTTATAACCAAGTGCACTAAATGAACAGACTGAATTATACCCTTCACAATTTTCAGTCTCTTTATCTTTGAGAGGTTTGTTAGCAGCCATTACGCTTCATCAAAAGCAATTTTAAGCCAGTCCTCCCGGAACAATCAAAGGGTTAACAAGTCCGAGAACATAATGGCTATAGATCACAGCTGCGATCTCAGAAAAACTCCCATTCCCATGTTGTGTTTCTTTCTGCGCAGTTCACAGGAAAAGAAAAAAAGCAAGTTGTTTTTTTCCATTTTACTCTTATGAGTCAAAGCATCTGTCACACATCAAAGCTAAAGCAGCATACCACGACTTTTCTATTGATAGACAGCTAGAGAAAGAAACTTCTTGTTGGAAGACTGAAATTCCTTCCTCACTTCTAAATAGTCAGTAATTGTGCATGGATAACCTTGAAAGGATCGAATTTCACTTTCCCATATAGCTACACTATAAATGCTTTGACCCTGCACTGCTTCAGCTGAAATAATCTTATGAAACTCTAGATCTAGATTTCTTCCGGCTGACCCCACTTTGCTTTTAACGGTGCTTCATGTAGAGATTTGTGTGGTTAGCCAAAGTTTCCACATCATGAAGTCACGAAGGAGTCTCAGAGTGTTACATAATATGCCAGAGACGGAAGACGTCCAGCTACTGTGCTCCAGCTGAAATTTGGAAGCTTGACTTCCACGTCAGAGCTGCCATAAAACGCATTACTGTACTTTGCAGTGCATGAATTCAGATTCTCCTTTTCATCTCTGTTGTGCAAACTTTAGTCGAATCTGTGCTTGTAAATAGCCATCACGTGTCTTTTGATGTATTGTGCACTGATGGGAACTGCGTACTAGATCTGAGTATGCAAGAAAGCTTTCATGGTTTGTGGTTCACCCGTTCAAACAGTGCTAATTTGAAGCGTGTTCCTAAGCTTTATAGACGCGCTAATTTCACAAGTTCACTTTGCATTTATAAAACCCAAAGAAAATTATCTTGTGCATCAGTAAGTGCTTTCAACTAACTAATAGTTATATAGATCACATGAAAAAATACCAGATACACTTGCTTTTTTTTTTTGGCAAGCATGCGTCTCTTTACTAAAATTTGTTATTTAGAATGAAACATTATAGGAAGCGGTGATAAAAAGAGTCAAAACATTCTTAGAGATCATTATACATCTCCAAAACCTTTCTTTCATGTGCGCTTGAGGATTAGCCGATAGTGTTCTTCATGGTTGACTAATTTGGCATTTCCTTTTTAATGGTGCCCATGCCTTTCTGAATTAAAGGGTGCTACACTATTCAACATCGGCCTGAATGCTTCTTAAATTACCCAGCATTTCTCCCTGGAGCTAGACTGAAGCAGTCAGTGTTCGAGTCCAAGCTCACCCGACATGTCAGAGGGTAATTAATTTAATCCTCAAGCTGCTTGTGAGCTGCAAAACAGATGGACCAATGTCAACTGCCTGTTGATGTGATCAGATGAACAGTTTTCATAAGGTTTTTCAAACATTTAAGCAGTTCAAAATAATAACGTAATAGATTTTTATTATTTTTTGTGCACATTTCAAACCCCTATTTTTCAGGTTCAAAGAAATCAATAATAAAAACAATTAAAATCTTTCTTTTTTTCCCCAAGTTGGATTTTGAAAATGTAATAATCAAAAAATAAGAGATCTAATGTAGTTATAAAATAATAAAAAAATATATAATACTATATATAAGGTGATCAAAAATTCCTTTTTCGCTGACTTCCAAACCCATTTGGGCATCATTTGCGTGAAGCTTTTTTTGGGCTCATTAACGTTAGAGTTTATTAGAACGCGTAATATGTACGATGCTCAAAAATAATTAACGCATATTGATGCAAAAATGCTGCCTAGGTAGACAGTACACTAACGTTACGTTTCGAGACACAGCATCTGGCTATCTAGTAACATTTTTACATTTATGCAGACATCACAAGCAAAAAGCATTAAAATAATACCGTTAATACTATTTATTTTTCTTTTCAATATACTTCTCATATAACAAACCCCGTGTAGGAAGAACTTGTGTGCAGTTACTGGTTTAATTAAAAGAGTTTTTGTCAGAACTGTTGGCTATTTTAAACTAAGTTAATTAGCATTAAGTATTCAAACTATTCATACAATCCTAGAAAAAAAATCCTTCTCTGCTCTCGTGCTCATTTTCTTTACCTTTAAGTATTAAACGATATGTTATAAAGATAATGTCCTCACCGTTGTGGGTGCCATGCCAGGTTTGATCAGTTTCCAATATCGCTCATCGAGCAGCGCCGTTGTTGAAGATCGGCTTCACCGAAGTTCATTTGTGTGAAGGAACGCTAACAGACATCTCACGTAGCCTATAGGGTGTAAGCGTGTTAGCTCAATAGACCAATTAGAAACGAGACGGAGGGATAGGAGGCGGGACGTAACAGGAAAAGTTTATAAAATGGGATTCTTTGTCCAACGTTCAGAGTCAGACTTTAAAGCACTCTTCGCTCGTGAGTTCCCTATATGTCTTAATCACGACATATATGGACGGGTTTCTGCGTAAATAAGGTTTTTATACTATCAGGGTCGAGTTAGATAGCCAACCACTATAAAACTCATCATAGATGTTAAAAATATGTAGACGGGTTAGTTACATTTGACGAAATGTACGTGTGCCACCTAGCGGAGTCCTGTTGTAAATGCAAGCATACAAAATAAAAGCGGCCAAAAAAAAAAAAATGGATATTAATGTATTTTTTTAAGTTTATAATACAGTATTGGAGTGAATCAAAAGTTGTCCTGAAACCAAAATGCGTTTTTGTCTTGTCTAAACCCTTTTAAATGTTAAGTACTGTAAATAAATGTCTTTAACAAAATGCTAAACTGGTTGGCATTTAAAGAAAAATAAAGCAGAACGTTTCACAAAAATAAGCATGCTTGGTTGGGTGTTATATAACTGATGTAATGAAAAATTAGTTAATAATAAATTATGCTGTGTGAGGGAATTGTGATATAGGGTCAACAAATGAAACAAGTTGACACAAAAATCATTAAAAATGTTATATTACAAATTTCATTCATCTGATAAATACAGGCATTTCACAAAGCATTGTACAAAAAAAAAACCACAATTTATCATCACAATCCTTTCTAGCAACATATAATGACAAATCTGGGCGCAATTAAAACCAAACATAGCATCACTCCCAATATCCAAGACAAATACAATTTAATGTGCATCTCAGAACCAGATCGTCTGTCCGGACACACATTGAATAAGGCGCTGCTGACAGGAAATTTTCAGACTGGATCCCTTCTTACCGGTCGTATCGGTTTTCAGGTTTAAAGTTGAATATTCTGTTACTGTGCTTCTGTCATTCAAGTCTTCTCAAAGTAAATGTGAAATAGCACCAGTTTGTTGTAATCCAACTCTGTTACAAATACTCACACACAAAGGTAAGAATAATTTACTTAAACATATTTGTACTGTACAAAAGCATCTGACACGTACAATTAGACAAAATCAGACCTAAAAACAAAAAACATACAATCCAGAGACACCCGGGCCAAGATGTGGGATTGTAAAACCACACGACAGTATTTGTTTTGTTTGGACAGCACTGTTGTGATACATACATTATCCACAGATTCTTCTGAGCACCGATACTACTAGAAAAGTCCAGTGATCTGTGAGTCCCAGTCACAATTCCAAATCACTGATTTATAATGCCTTCCATTTGGTATAAGTCACTATTGTGCGATTTTTCATAGGTAGTCGGGTCATGTTCTGTTCCAGCTGAATTTATTTCAGTTATTTTCTTGAGGAGGTGCAGTTTTGGGCTTTAGCCCCACTATGTATAAAGTTTTTAGATATGAATTATTAAAAAAATGTTGTAGTGCAGTTGGGGCGCTGTAGTCACTAGGTCAATGTCAGTGACATCAGAGGACACACACTGCCTTTTCAAGGCTTGGAATCTTTCAGCATGTTTATGCGAGCGAAGATCTTGAGAGCGGGTCCTAATTTTATATTCATGGCACTCATTAGGTGATCTTCCTTCAGTAGCAGCATGGCCTGTCCATCAATCTCCTGAGAACGAAACTCGTCTGCAATCTCCTGGCAACCTAATTGTAAAGTCACAAAAATCTGCACTATTAAACAGCATATTTTTTCATTTATTGTTGTAGAAACCTGATTTTCATCATAACTTTCCATTTAAACATTTAATTAATTTTTAATGACAGAATAGCATATTCAGTGCATGTGCATGCATTTGTATACACACAACCAAAAAAAAAAAAATATATATATATATAATATATATATATTTCTCTAGATTGTCTCATGATCACCAGGACTGCAAGTAAAAATACAGTAAAAAAAAAAAAAAAAAAAAAAAAAAGAAATAGTGTGAAATATTTTTAAAGTTTAAAATAACTATTTTGACATGCATTTTATTCCTGTGATGCAAAACTAAATTTTCAGCAGCTAAAGAAACATTTCATATCATTATCAATGTTGAAAATAGCGGTGCTACTTCATATTTTTGTGAAAAATATTTTTTCCACATCTTTTCTTTGAATTAATAGAAATGTCCAAATAACAGCATTTATTTGAAACTATTTTTCTTTTTAACTATCACTTTTGATAAACTGCATGAATGCTGGCAATAAGTTCCTAAAGAAAAATCCTACTGAGCCCATCTTTTGAACAGTAATGTCTTTAGAGCACTTACCTGGCAAAGAGCGAATGAACTCAAACACCTCCTGCACATTCCATTTGGTGGGGTCAATTGGCAGGAAGTGCTGACTGAGGAGAGGAAGCTCTTCAGGATCGTTAGCAGCCACCCCACCTTGAGAAACAATTGGGCCAGAGCTGGCTGCAGAGAGCGGGGAAGTTGCTTCCTCATAGCTGGAGATATCCGAGCAGGGGCTGGACTCTCCTTGACTAGGCTGAGATTGGAGCGGTGAGGATATAGATTCTCCCTGAGATTGTTGAGACACAGAGAGCCGCTGTGGGATAAACAAGAGACTATATGAGGATGATTTACTTTAAATATTTATACAAAAACATTGTGGGATGATCCACTACCACATTGAAGTAGCTGTTCACCTGCTTTTTGGCATCCCTGCCTCTGGGACTATGAGGCCTCCTCCTTCTCCACTGATTTATCTGATTGGTTGTTTTAGTTCTGTCGGGGTGGAACAGACCAACCCGCTTCGTGCAACTTACACTGTATCTGTTCAAAAGGTTTATACATTACCATACAGTTCGTTCCATAAATCATATTAATCAGCATTATGGCATATATACACACAGCATTATAACTTCCTAAATGAACCCAAATTACCCATGAAGTATCATGCAGCTTTGTTTAATAATGCATTTCTACATATTTTCATTTCTAAAAAGTTTTGGAATCTCTAACCTTTTAGCACAGACCATGGAACAGAAACGTTTTGAACGTTTGAACTTGTAGGCAAAATCAACCCATCCACAGAGCTCGCATGTGAGCTTGGGCTCCTCCGGTTCCTCCTGAGTCCTCGTGTCTGATGAAAAATGATGAAGCATCAAGTATTAAGCTACAGAAACTGTGTTTATGTACGCTCGTTGGAATGTTGAGGCACTACTATGCTGCACCTTGATTACACAAAGATTAAACGATAAAGGAACAGACAACAAACAGGAAATTCCATATCTCATCTCTTATCACTAATACATAATGACGCTCCCTTGTTCATAACAATACAGGATAACAATACAGCTTTCCAATCTTTCAAAACTTG
Organism: Enteromius trimaculatus; assembly: GCA_032361065.1. NCBI lineage: Eukaryota > Metazoa > Chordata > Actinopteri > Cypriniformes > Cyprinidae > Enteromius > Enteromius trimaculatus. Next base: position 16,403,907 of record JAUMHP010000048.1, on the reverse strand, counting down.
AAATCCTGACATGTAAAAAGGTCATGGATTTTAGAAAAACAATATTTGTTTGAATCTGCTAAATGAAATGTCTACCTTGTTGTCCAGCCTCCTCCATGTCTGAGTTTGTGGCACTGAGGGAATTACTGCTGGCCGTTTTCTCTGGATCTGAGGGAAGCTGCGTGTCTGGTTTCTTGGGGCTGTCTGCCTGCACCGGTGGTCTTTCCACCTGATAATACAGTATACAAACATAACGATGTCAAGCTGATGACTGAAATACTTTGGGCTCTTGTGATGGGTTGAAATAAGCAGATCATCAGACAATATTTTTTCTACAGTATAGTTTGATGTTGAATCAACCTAAACTGTAGTCAACTCACTAACATACAATCAAATATACTATGTCCAAAACACATAAAAATCATTTATTAATAAATAAATGAATAATAATAATACAGTGATTATCATAATTCTTATTGTGGCATTAAATTATTGTAAAAAAATAAAAATAAATAAATAATAATAATAATAATAATATACAACAATAACAAATGCTATTATTAGCAGTGAATACTTTTTCAGTGTAAATTCATATTAATTTTTATAATCCTTTGAAAGAATAATAATAATAATAATATAAATACAACAGTAATTCTTAATAACAATATTAACTATTATTATTGTGTGTATTCATAATTATTTTTATAAATAAATGATACATTATTTTAATACTTACATAATTTTAAAGAATAATAATCAACGATTAATAATAATAATTATTATTGTTGTTACTGTTATCTTGTTTATTATATTACTATTATAATGTATTCTAAAATTGTCCACGATTCTAAAATGATTATTAATAGCAGTAGTAGTAATTTTATTACAACTCACAGGAAATGGCTCAGCTCCCTCCTGAATGACAAAACCCTCGATGACATGCGTGAGTACGTGTGGCTTCACAATGGCTTGGGGGGGCTTGTTCTCGCCGTTTTGTGCAACACTTCCTGTCACAGCTGCCGACGGCGGCTCGCTCGGGACTGCCGAGGTCATGGTCGGTGTCACCGGTGCTCCCGTGGGGTCGCGCGCTGTCTCCGCGGAGCCTGGCGGCACAGAAACAAAGCGTCGGCTCATCCCCATAGCAACCACAACAACATCGGCACCACAAACATCAGCGGGATAAAAACAGCTGCTGGAAATAAGATACAAACAATGCGCTTATAACGTTTACGAACGTTTAAGGAATACTTCAGCTGGAAAATAAAACTGGAAAACAATTTCTCTTTAACGAGCCAAAGCTAGATCGTTTATTATGTTTTTTTCCCGCCATAATTGACTCTCCCACGCCATTACAACCTGTTATTATTATTATTATGCAGTCATTTTGATATCTGACATTTATACGTAAATAGCGTCAAAATTAATCAAGTAGTTAAGTGACATCAGTGACGTCCAATTTGAGCGGCGCGCCATTTTTAATCTTTAACGTACTCAATATTTGAGAGCAACGTCTGAGGGGAAGATTGTCAGCCAATAACAACAAAAATTGTTATGTTTCTCACACGAAAAGTGCCATATAACATCAGGATACTTACAATATCAAAGTATGAAATACTTATTTGACGTGTTTGTAATGGCATTCACTGTATGGACAAGATCAAGATGTAAAATTACATAACTTTCCTGAAGTTCACTGAAGAAAGCAAATAAGGTTGGAACAATACAAGGGTGAGTAACGTTAAATGATTTCATTTTCTGAAAACGACTATTTTAAGAAACATCCAATTATCATACTTAGTCATTTAAATGAATAACGTCATCACTTAAACGAGAATAATCTCCTCTGCTGTATTTTTTTTACTAACGTTAACGTTACGCTGTTTAACGTGTGGCGTCGTCAGTATTGTCGCGTTTTAAAAGCATGTCAAGTCTAACGTTAACTTACGCGGTTTAAAGAAACGCGCCTCTAGATCTCTGCGTTGTTCTTTTAAGCCCACTAAGTTAACCCAAACTACTGCCTTCAAAACACAAGACATACTGTAGCTTACCGACAAAGCACAATAAAAAGTCATTTCCACCAGGAGCGCTCTTCAGTTCCGTTTCAAAACACGGGGGGAGCCTCATTGCCACACGCCTGTCGCGATTATATTAATGACAGAGTATCCGCCACGCGCGCGATTCTACGCAACATACAGTGTGCGCTGCTCCTTTTCTAGCACTCCACTCCCACGCACCAGCGCTGCACATTCTGCCTGAGAGGCGGTTCACTGTTTCCCTGGATTGCAGTGGCAGGTCACATGACTCTGTAGAGATTCAGTGAATCTTTCACTGGTTGGTGGCAGCGGTTGTCACCCATGCAGGCTATATTGGGCATGCAAGGTAGGAAAGCACCCTGATCCAAAACCAGTCTGTTAAATTACTGACAGATTAGGCAGGAGAGCTGCTAGCGCCTTTTGCCAGGCTAGGAAGTCACGTGACCAAGTCACCATATTACTGTATGTGGGAATTGCATGCCACCCCTCATCCTACTGCCTTCTCTTTTGGAAATTCTGGTTCATTGTGTGGGTGTCGAAAGCTATGTTTTTAATGCAGCTGTAATTCCTCAAATGCCTGCAAGCTGCTTTGTATTTGATACAGTGCCCTCAGAAAATATTTGGACACTTTAAATTAAACGTACCATGTAGGAATGTCATTGCATTAGATAAGAAAATACACGCTGAAGTCAGTTTGAAGTCAAATAGCAGCACAAGCACACATTTCAAGCAAAACGATGCACAAAAAGGGATGCATTGAAATTAATACATTTTTATCCCAACCGTGTTTGTGTCTCATTGACTAAATCGATTCAGTCTTTAATGATCTCTCCAAAAAATATTTGTAGAGTATCCACCTTTTTTAATGAGCACGGAAGTCTAAATGAATTGATAGTGTTATTAGTTATTCAGCATCACTGTATCTTATATTCTTGATGACTGCATTGTTTGATTATGCCTGTAAACTTATGTATTTAGACTCTTTTTGTCCACTGTACCTTGAGTTTGAGATGTAGCGTTAACAGTGTCGATTTTGGATTGTTCAGGTGGGATGGTGCCTTGGGTCATAGTGGTTGGCTGCACTTGTACTGGCGGACAGATCTCTCTTACCACCAAAGAGGTGGGCTTCTCCTTGTCATCCTGAGCAAGTCTTGAAGCCTAAATATTATAGAAGTTGTTAGTTGTTTTTGAACTGTATAAACTTTACCTCATACATGAAACGTGCATAAATATAAGTAAATTCCGAGTTATTCACCCCTAAAACAGACCTTTCCTGGACCTTTTCTCTTACAGATTGATAAATGCTATGACATAAATGTCAAATTTGATAAACATAGTTTAGAGTTAAACGCACTGATCTATATATAATGTTCTCTATATAGATCAGTGGTTAAACGTCATGCGTATTCTAATGAATTCCAGTCTTTCGTAAATAGGGCACATTATCATTCACAATTAGCATAATCCCACTAATATGAATTACAAATATATCATACAATACAATATGATATCATATCATATCATACAATATAAACATATCCAGGGATTTAGTGGAATATTCTGAATACCATTCTCAGGTTTGGATCCAGAATTCCTACATTGCAAAAGTAAACAAGACTAATAGGTCATATGCCTAACAATAAATGTGACCATGGACCACAAAACCAGTCATAGGTGTCAATTTTTCCAAAATTGACATTTATACATATAATAGCTTTCTATTAAAGAATATTACAAAATGTATAAAAATGGAGTAACCCGCAATATTAGCTTTTTCATTGTTGTTCAGTCATTGTACATTTAGGATCATTGGTCGGTGAAGTGTTTGCCCCACCCCTCCAACACTGATTAGAAAGCTAGTTAAAAAAATGACAGTCACAGGTGCTGTGTTTTCAACTCTCAGCTTAACTTGGGAAATATTATTATGGTAGTGCATCAAAATGCAGTAATGTAGTGTCATTAGTTTGCTTAAATGAACACATTATGCATTATGTCCAATTTACACATCGTAGGTAGCAGGTGTACATTTCTTTCACACCAACTAACATTTTGAGTTCGAAAGTTTACAGTACGTCAGGTTATAGGAGTGATTTACACAAAAATTTGTTCTGCTTTTGATTCATGAATGAGGCGCATTATCTTTAATCTACAATCCGTCTCTAATAAGTGAGTCCCTTACCTGGCTTTGTGCTGGTTGGATTTGGAGATTGATGGCTGTCAGTTGGACTGGTTGAGCTCTAGCATGGGCCAGGCCTGTGTGTGAGCCGTGCTGGCTGAGTGCATGGTGGCTTACAGTTGAATGGAAGATGGTGGCCTGTTGACTTTGAGCCGATCCCTGGTTGTGAAGTGCTGCTTTGGGCAAAACTGGAATGATCCCTGCTACCGATGAGGTCTGGGCGGAGCTCTGGATGGCCAGTGAGGCTGTCTGTTGGTGGGGCTGGACTGAGGCCGTCTGCAGTAACTGAGGCTGGGTTCTTGAGGTGGGTGGAGCTTGGGGTTGAATGACAAACTGTTGCGGCTGCTGCTTAATCAGGGCCTGTGGTTGGATTTGGGCATACGCTGGAAGGAGAAACCAAAGCTATTACATACGCATACTGTTTCACATGACTACACATTAAACTGACAGTTCCAAATTTGTAAGGTTTGCATGGAACTTCATTAATTTGGACAATGTTTTCTTTTTGTTTCTTTAAAAGATGGCATAGGTAAGCTCCTAAATTGGACAGGTTTCCCTCAGTCATGGGAAATGAAAAATTGTAAGCAAATTCATTTGGCCAATGAATCCAACCAGTTCCATGAACCAGTTCACAGATCAATCGGATTGATTCAGTAGTGAATAGTAGTGAATCAGTCTGAATTCACTACTAATCAGCCTGAATAGAAATTATTTTTTATAGGTGCAGTATGTAGAATTGACACATAATGGTTGGACTAGGTATTGCTGTCCAACTGTAAAAAATTTCACCCAGCCCCTCTTCCTCAAACTTCACTCACACGCAGGTTGCCAGATTGACTACACTAACAGAAAAAAGCACACATGACGATGAATGAAGTGAAATACCCTGTGTTTTCCGCCAACTGACAACCCGGTTGCCTAAATACAATTGGGTAAACTAGAGGGTTTAACAAACCAAAACAAAGATTCTGACAATCAGGCCCAGCGAATATCTAACTGTAGCATTGTTTTTCCAGATAAACGTGTGTTAACTTATTATGTTTCTTAAATATCTGCAAACATATTATGGAATTTTTATGCTTCAAAGATTTACATACAGCACCTTTAATATAGATATTTGAGAAGCCATTAACTTCTGGAAAGTGCATGAAAAAGTCATGGCAGTTCCTTGAGACCAGTGTGTGGGAACCTTGATTACATCTCAATACATTTAATTTTGTTGTCTCTGTGCTTGGGTTTTCCAGGAAAAATTCTGTATCCAGGACTACGACACTGGAAACTGGATGAGTTTTCAAACTATGATTAGGTGTTTGACTGGAGGACTCGCAGGAAAATGTGTTAAAAACATTCAAAACCTTAAGAGTTGGGCACATTGAGATCACAACCTCAAAAGTTTATGAGCGGTAAAAGAATCTGAGGAACTCCAACTGGCTGGAAAGTTAGCTAGCGTGTGGTTTTTATGTTTATATACATAGAGGAGTGTGTGTGTGTTCTGTCACATGAAATGCATGTGAAGCAGACGTCAAGACCAAATACAGTCTTTCTTTAAAACTCTTAATAGCAAAGAGAAAAGGTTCAGTGTGGGAATGTTCTTCCGTCTAATGTGAATGGTGTGTTCAGATGACTCAGTCCTCTGTGCTCACTTTCTCTCACTCTTTCTTTCTCCCGGATGTTCAGAATAAGGAGTTGATGAGTTATTCCCTGTAGAGTGCAACCTTGGAAAACCCCGAAATTTCCTGCCGAATGTTCAGCTATAGCAAAGCCACAACACATAACACATTAAAACAACGACATTAATGCTTGAAGACACACAGTATCTCACTTGTAGGGCCAATTCTCATCATATGTTTCAGGGTTACAAGACCTGAGATAAAACAAAAACCTGCCTCTCATCAAACTGTGCTCAGTTTCCTAATCCATGAGAAGCAATATTTGAGCAAGTAAAGTCATTTTCACTTGTAGTTTAAGTGCAGTACAATATTCGGTATTTTAATATCTTCCTATTTTGTTTTAACAAGCCCTGTGTGGTTGTATTCAACAGAATAGTTTCAAATATTTGATGCAAACAAAAGTATCAAAATACAGAATACAACTTCAAAATAAGCTACTGCCTTTGTCTTTGTCATTTCCTACAAAACAAACGTGAGGCGTGAAATCCGACAGTCAGTTGGGAATAGAGATGTACAAGCAATTATTTTTATAGCAAAATCTCCGGTCCAGTCTCTTTACAGTACCAACATTCACCTGATTTTTAATCTGATGTTAGCTTTTCATAACGTTAGGACATTTCTTAAGAGCAAACTGAACGCTTCATCTAAGAGAATAATCTGGGATGAGTTTCTGTGAATATGGGTAATGCACAAGGGGAAAACACTGAATCATAACACACATCACATCTGCTCTCTGGAGCACACTGCTATGGAAACTACATCCCAGCACACATGTCAGGTTTTTAGCCTTCCTCTCCTCAAACACACTTGTTCAATCAAGTTGAAGCTTGTTTAATTTTTTTTCCTTCTGGTTATTTGAGTACATAAACAATGGCATAAACCTTACACCTGCAAACGATCACTGACATAGGATAATGTGAAAGAAATGCAGCTCTTTAATGAGAAACCGAAACAAAGCAAGTTGACATAATTGCATAAATGTAGCTGCACTAAAGCCCAACAGTTTCATTACACGTTTACCTATTTTAAATAATCAGTCATCGGTCACAACCATCAATATTTATCTTTCATGGAATATTAAAGCTTTTTGCATTTTGCATTAGTAATATTAAGGTTACAGTTTTTATGGAATGTATTTAATTTGGTCGCACAAGACTCCACAAAAGGCCTATTTTTTGGCACTTGACGGATGCTAATCTTGGTCGCTGTAGCTATCCTAAGAGCTAACCCTTTATTTTTTGTGAACAGAAATCTGAGGACCTTTTTTTTTGTCTTCTACCAAAGCACAACTAAACGCATAGCAAAGCCTTTACCGGCCTCGACACGTCCAAGTACCTGCTTCTAAATACGCAGGATAATTGCCCTGTGTGAGCTGTTAAGATTAGAGACCAGTGAAATGATGGATGGCATGTACGTCAGATGTTGACGGGCACTGAAAGACTTGTCTGAGAAAGTGTGTGCCCTTCAAAGGCCACATATGCATTAATGCACTTGAGCATAAGCCATGTAGAACAAATGTAGCCTTGGGTGCATTTCTCATTTCTTTGGTACTTAGTGTGTGACGTGATAGACAGACAAGCGAAGCTGGATCTTATTAGATTGCACATGTCAGAAAGCATTTCTGTTGAAGTGAACTGAACCTTTCTGAAGTTTGTGCACACACACACATTACAATTTCTGGACCACTTCTGACAAAAAAATCAAAGTGAGAGGTGTTACTGTAACTTCTTAAATTTATGCTCATTGCAAAAAATGCATCAGCAACGTGCAATAGTTTACCATTACTATTTATATTTTAGAAGCTCTATCGAGTCTGAGTTTACCTGGTGCTATTAAGGGATGTGACGAGGACACGTTACGACTCATGTTAACTGCCTTCATCTCTGTTTGGCCTTCCTCTCCCTTCTTCACTCCATCTGAAGAAGCATGGTTCACGTTGCTTTTCCCAATGTCTGAGCTGGAAACACTCTGGCTGGGTATCTTGATGAGCGGTGTGGGCTGAATAGAGACGGGAGTCTGCTTTAAACTCAGTGCCTGGAGGCCTGAGGACTGAGAGGCGGAGGACGCCCCCTGCTGGTTGCGCAGGGCAAGGTTCTGCACCTGTGACGGTCATAAATCAGCCAGTAAACCTTTAAATTCAAATATAACAAAACATTTGAATGGTAATATTTAAAGTTATATTTTGCACAGAATCACCTAGGCTAGATTCTAAAGTAATATGCACAATATTCCTGTGGAAATTATTATAATTGTAATCCTAATCAGATTAGTATCTTTAATAATGAACTATGATCCTATTGCATAAACTTGATTTTTTAAATGCATTATTATTTTTTAATTATCAGAATATTTATGGTATTGTATATGGTGTAAAATTCCTTTAAAGGGGTACTCCATCCTAAAATTAAAATGTTGTCATTATCTTAAAATCTTTTAGAATTGATTCCTTAAAGTATTTCTGGATAAAAGATTCAATGCATGTACAATAAAATGTACAATAAAACAATTTAAATGCCATGTAATTCTGTAAATGTTCCTTTTAGGATTTTTGTGATTTAAGACATTCACAATTTTATGAATGTTTCATGAAGATAATTGTTTTAAGCTCCCTTTATTCATAAATGCAAATAAGAAATGTTAGTAAAACAGTGGATATGTTTGAATACACATGTATTACAGTAGTGTACTATATCAGCGTGTGTGTGTACCTGTGCAGAGGCGGACTGTGTGTTACTGGCTGTATTAGTGTCAGACTGTAGAGCAGTTATTGTAGCTGTAGGTGCCAGAATCAGCTGAGAGGACAGGGGGACGGCTCGGCCCAGACTCCTGGCTACATGCACAAGATTACTCTGCTGAGCCTAAAATAACCACACATAAAGATGCTCATTAACACCAGTTCCTCAGGAGACTCCGCATCATTCTTGGGTTGATCTAGAATTATTAAATTTAATACCAAGGTATTAAATATCAACCTTTTTACTGTAATATATTCGGATGTTAAACATTTGAAGGATCATGGTTAAGTGAGAAGTGAGTAAAAACCAGCATCAGTTACTGGCTACAACATAAAAAAATAACCGAAATCATTATTATTGATCAAACAGCTTATTCCTAGAAAACGGTAACACTGTTGCATCCTTTCTTTTTGCCACTGTAATAATGTCATCATTGGACTACAACAATAAAAACATGCATTATGCATATCATATTAAAAATTATTATAATTATTGTTATAATAATGATCATCCTATTAGATTTATGCAAATTTAATTTGTTGCAATTTTTTATTATTTTGATTTATGACTGATTAATAGTGAGCATTTTACTTCTAAATATACATAAAATACAGAAAGCAACCTCACAAATATGAAAGACTCTTGTGTTTGTGGCTATACAGGTGTGCTCACCATCTGTGCTCGCAGGTACATTTGAGCTTGGCTGGCTGTCAGGGTGGAGCTTGAGGCGTTGCCTAGCAACACAGCTTGCTGGGAGATCCCAGAGGGGGCGGAGTTTACGCTCTGGGCACGACTGATCAGCTGAGCAGCGGCAGGGGATGTGGTTAAATTAATCTGAGAGACAGAGTTGGGACATGAGAAGCCTAAATATTATGCCAAATGCAATTTTGATTATGAGCTGCTTGTTTTTAGTGGCTGCTTCCAAATAAATGTTTACTGTGGTCTGTGATGGCCCGCTCTGTGTTGATGAGGTCCCATTCTGGTTTGAAGTCTGCCTGCCAGCTGCTAAACTGGCCTGAGAGGGAGAAACAAAATGGAGAGTAAGGGTATTTGGATGTATTCTGCTTCTGTCTTGCTGTAGGAGACTATGGATGCTGACCTGCTGCACTGCTGCGAGGCTCTGGAGCTGCGCTGTGCTCAGGTGCTGCTGCTGTAGAGCTGCCGTTTGCAGCATCAGATGCTGCTGTTGAGCTGCGTACATCTGCTGCAGGTACTGCGCCGCTGTGCTGGGCTGCCTGTGCAGTGCCTGCTGGATCACCTACCATTCAAATGAGACCAAGAAAAAGGGAGAAACCAGATTCAATCACACAACTATCTAGCTTAACGTCAAGAGCAATGAGTTTAGATGGAGTGAAATGTTAGATGGAGTTTCCTAAAGATTTCCTAAGGGTTAATTTGTCTCCTCTAGAGTTGCAGTCTCAGTAGTGTCTCAAACTCTGCTCATAGTTGCCAATATACCCAGAGATTTCAATATAAATGCAGACATGCCTGAATTTTTTATACCTCTGTACCCTTGTTAAAAATCTGAAAAAGTTGATATTTAAATCATAAGTAGCTGCAAGCTGTGATTCTAGGTGGTGTTGAATGTTTGCTATGAGTCAGATTACAATCCTAATCTTTTAATGTTTACTTGGCAACTTTTTGTTTCATCAAACACCGTCTCAAATATGCATTTGTCTCCTCCTTTTGGACTGAAAATGAACTGCAACAAGACAAAATAAGCGGATATCTGATTCTTCTGTTGTATTTTATTTTCCATATTTTCTTTCAAGGTCAGACTTGAGGTTTAAAATGGTTATATTATCATAATATTAATATGAATTGAATAGGAGGATGTTTAATATTAACCACTGTATTACAAGGCTTGTTTATGCACATATGCTACTGCAAGTCTAATGAAGCATAATAGCAACAATAACACATTGACATTGTATATATTACATTTTATGATATTTATGTTTAATGAAACCCAAATAGAACCTTAAACATACCATATAAAAATAAAATGTATTAATGTTACATAAAAAAGATCATATGGATAACCTAGATTACAGATACTACTGATTCTGAGCTAGCGTGCCATAATATGACAAAACCGTTACGAACAAAATCAAACAAGATGCTGAAATACCTGAACAAGAACAGACGTCTGTCTATGATGACAGTGTAGGTAAGTGCATCGCTCTCATCACTAATGATATCTTCCTATCTTTTTCTCCCAGCTATAATATGTTTTCCGTCATCCTACACTTCCTTTATGTCCTCACTGAACTGCCCACAACCGCACAGTTGCTAGGCAACAGGCATCCTGACCTCTGGTCTTGGTGTGAGTAAAGTGCAGCCTGAACTGAGTTTAATGAGCAGTGCTGCTTGTGTCTGATGATGCACCGATCTGAGAATGCTCTGACTGAAACAGTACGTGTTTTCTATCACTTTATATCATACATATTACAACTTTTAAACATAGGGGGTGCAGTCCAAACAATTTAACTACTTTGGATTGATTGGATGTTTTTATATAAAACATAATGTTAATAATAACAACAACAACAACAACATTTAGGACCCTTAATATAACTATTATAGTTATTATTTAATAAGAAGAATATATAAATTACTCATAAATGCACTACTATTACTGTTTTTATTATTACATACATCTAAAATTTGCCAACAGTGTCTAATGGCCAGCCT
>JAUMHP010000048.1:16376501-16392196 GCA_032361065.1 Enteromius trimaculatus | reverse complement strand
AAATTACTCATAAATGCACTACTGTTACTGTTTTTAAATAGGATAAAATATTATTACATACATCTAAAATTTACGAACAGTGTCTAATGGCCAGCCTCTTAATGTATTAGTAGGAAGAGGTTAAAAGTCAACCCTTGAGTCAAACAATAATGCTCCACAGAGGAAAATTATGAATATGCATGTAGCATGGAATCACTGTCTTTCCCCTTCTGACTGCAGTAATAAATACGCCAGCAGATGGCAGTATGGATTAAAAGTCTAATAATTAAACATCTAAGCAAGAAAAAAAGTGACGCGTGGTGCAATGCAGTGAGTGATTGTACAAGAAAGTTTGACAAAAGACATGTGGAGAATCGCAAACATGCACGCAAATATTATCAACACAATTACTATGCGTTTCTGAGCTCGGTTATCTATATCTGAAAGGATGGTAATGTTTTAGGGTAAGTGTGAGCGCACCTGTACAGTCTGTCGGTCAGGTATGCTGCTGTATACAGATATCTGTGGAACAGCCGCTCTTCCGCTGCTCGTGCTGCTGCTGGAGCTGACAGTGCTAGCAGTGGAGGCACTGCTGGTGCCGGTGGAGTTTGTGGTGGAGGTACTGGTGCCTGTGCTGCTGCTGGCACTGGAGGCAGGAGTGCTCTGCTCGCCCTCCATTGTGCCGCCCCGATGCCTCACCTTTGAACCACGGCCGCCCCGCTGCCACACGCGACGCAAGCTAAGACAGACAGAGAATAAGAAATGGTAAAGTCTTAATAATAATAATAATAATAATAACACATATTATAACAGTGCATATGTGTGTGTGCGCACGTGTGTGTGTATATATATATATACACACACACACACACATAGTGGTGGCCAAAAAGCCTGCTAAAAATTAGTCAGTAATTTCTATATTTTGCTGTAGTGTGTCAGGAAATATCAGTTCACATTTCAAAACATTAATTTTGCCATTAGTTGTAATAATCCAGTGAGATTTTTGTTTGAACAATGAGTCTGCCAATAGCCAGTGTTCCACACAGAGATCTGATCTGATCATCATCCAGTCTGTCTGGAATGACATGAACAAACCAGAAGAACTGTGGCAACGTTTCCAAGATGCTTCAAGAAACCTACCTGCTAAAGCTACAGAACTGTAGCACCTGAGTAAACATGCAGTAAAATGAGGATGCTGTCAGAAATAATGTCATAAATACATCATCTTTATCAATAATGTCTTCTAACTAAAATCAATATTTGGCTTGACCATCCTTTGTGTTAATAAAGGAATAGTTCACCTCAAAAATGAAAATTCTGTCATCATTTACACACCCTAGAGTAGTTCCAAATCTGTATGAATTACTTTGTTCTGTTGAACACAAAGGAAGATATTTTGAATAAAGTTTGTAACCAGGCTGTTTTGGTCACCATTGACTTGCATAGTAGTAAAAAAAAATACTACGGAAGTCAATGGTTACGAACTTTCTTCAAAATATCTTCTTTTGTGTTCAACAGAACAAAGAAATTAATTGTTATATTATTCATTAAATTTAAATTTTGGGGTGAACTATTCCTATAAAGAAGCTTTTGCCCTGTAGGTGCACTTGTGGATAGCTTTGCAGGTAGCTGTGCAGGTATAGGTCTCTTGAAGCATCTTTACTTAATAAAACCATGGCCTTGAAAATCACACTTAGTTTTCATGGTTTCTGTTTTATATCAATTTAGCGTGCAACCCTAATGAAAGTAATAACCATAGTGTTCTTTCGAAATACTTCTAATGTAAATACCATGATCTATAATTAAAGCAGTCATTCAGTTTTATGGTAAATAGTAAAGTGTCATGGTATTACCACTTGATACCATCACATTACTTTTTAAAAGTTAATATACAAAAGGAGGGTCCGAGCTGGTAGCCTAAGATGTAAACATCACTTCTTTCGCATACTGTACTTTTCTGGAAATGGCATTATAATTGCATTTGAGTTCATCCCGGACACTGAATTTGAGTGGTACCTTTTTTTCTCAGCAGTCTCCAGTTACTAGCACATGAACGGCCAAGGAAGATGGATTACACATCCAGTCAGAAGAGTTTCCAATGTCAACATGAGATACTGAACCACGCTAAAGGTTGTCAAACAATGCTTGCATCAAAAAAACAATACTTTTATATAGAAAGATGAAATAAATTCAAGCTTTTTCAGCATGTTCTTGATTACCACAGACAATAATTTCAACTTTTAATTCTATTTCCAGTATTTTCAAATCTTATTTCCATAATTCATGCGAATTTTAGGGGGAAAGATATTGCTAAATTTCAGTAAGTATGCATTCAGTTGACCAAAAGTGGCAGTAAAGACAATTACTATAGTTTGAAAAGTTTCCAAGTAAAATCTGTTCTTCCAAACTCTATTAATCAGAATCCATCTAAATAATATTTCTAAATATTCCTGTCGTAATTGATTAGATAAATGCAGATTTGATCAAAAAAATAAGAGAGCTAAAAATAAGTATTTTGAAAACATTACCTAACCCCAACTCTCCAAAATGCATTAATGAACTTTCATTATAAGTGCATTGATGCAAATTTCAACTAATTTTCTGTGATAATCAACAGCATTGCACAGATGCAGTGCACAGAGCTCGCTATAACTCTGAAACCTTTTCTAATCTTAGACATAGATACAAGTATCACAAGAGAGTCATGTTTCAGTGCATCCCATCATATATAACATGAAGCATGTAATCAGGGCTAATGAATGAAAATAGGTGTCGGGGCTGAGGGTTCACCCTTCTAAATCTCATCATCAGAATCGCCATAGGCACTAATGTTTCAATGACTTCTCTCCATTCCTTTCTGTCTCTGTCTTCTGGGGTTTGTTATTCAGGGACAGAAAGTGGTAATGGGATTGAGATGGGGGACAGAAAGAGAACAAGTGCTGGGACAGAGAGGGGGGGGGGTGCTTTAGAGGGGAAGTGTGGCATGGTTTCAATTATACTCATTTAATTACTCGCACGCACGTGGTTGAGAGCCACTAACCCCACACACTCTTCACCCCTCCCTATCTACCCCAAATCGCCTCCTCTTTACCCACAACAAACCATTATGCCTCCCCCCTTTCTAGGTCTGTTATTACGCCAAGAAATGGTGTAATATCAATGAGCCCTCCCCCTAAGCCATTTCCTGCGCTCCAGAAGAACTAATGGAGTTGGACATTGTAATTAGATAATCTAAATATAAGTCCTGAGCCTCATTAATATGCATTAATGGAAGGGCCATAGGGATATCTGGGAACATGGTTACAGAATTAGAATATTATTAAACGTTAGACAAATGCGAACACACTGGCTTTTGCACAAGTTTACTTTAGTGTGTTCGCAGTGGCATACTAGCATGCTTCTTACTGCATACTGTGCTCATATAAGTGTACAGTACGATAGGATTCAAACAGTATGCTAAATGTCACATGACCACCCTACATTGCACCTGTAATCAGTTTTTATTTTTTTTTATTTTATATATGGGTAGTTGACGAATAAAAATTGAAATATGTCCTATGCTGTGACACAGAAAAAATTTAAGGGGGAAAAACACACAAATAACATGTAAATAACAAAAGTGTACCTTCATTCTTAGAGTTAACATGAGAAAGGTTTATCTTCAATATTAGAGGGTTTTTTGTTGTTGTACATTTTTGTTGTCACACCATAGGACACATTAATACTACCCATATATTGTATGTGTATATATATATATATATATATATGTGTGTGTGTGTGCATTTATTGTAAACGTAAACAGTGCAGTTTTGCAGTTGATGTTGGTAAATTCATAATTTGGAACTGGAATGTGAAATTGGGAATTTGTTTTAGAAAGAATCTAGGTATGTCATGTTTTTATTTTTTACTGCAGACTTAGTATGCATACTATATACTCCATATAGTACTCCATTACAATCTGTTACCAGCTGTGTTCCTTAGTAAACACTAGAATGTGCTTTGGTGGAAATGCATCACGAAATGCCATGCACTTGTGATTAAAGCCTGCTTGGTTCATATTTAGCACTTGAGTGGGTCCGCTAATGAGAGGGAAGCTCTTATGTTGAGTCCAAGTCCCGGGCCCCTCTTGAGGCTTCCGGTCCAACCAACCATATGCATTCAGCCAATAAGAGGCTCTCTACAGCGTACAGTTTAAACGACTATTAAATGCACTGTCACCTTTAGCAGAGCTTAAAATAAGTCTGTCAGTGATTCCAGAACACAGAACAAACTAACAATCCGTTCCAAAAAAGAAAGCAAAAAAAGTTACAAGGACGTTAGGTAATATGGAAGGATGAGAATGGAAATGGAAGACAGACGTGCATCAATATGCATGCACTGAGAGATTTCACAGACATCCAGGTTAGCCAAGGGCCCACCTCCCAGACAAAAACCCAGCTCCTACCTTTTCTGAGGGGCAGCACGAGCTCCGTTTGGCCCCGTGGTGAGCCCCATGCCTCAGGACCCTAATGCTTCTTTGTCTAGTGTGCGTTCTGCACCCCAATCCTGCCAGATCACCGCTAGCATCCACCGTCCCAGTCGCCAGGCACAGACACACTCTCTCTCTCCCTGTTTCTCTCCATCTAACACACGCATACGAGCCCCCCCCCCCGGTTCTGTGGTTTCCTAGCGACAGCCAACTGGGGGTGCCTTTTGGAGCCCTATTGCAGAGCTGCTTTCTGATTGGACAATTGGTTCTTCTCTAATGAGGATGATGGTAATGATTTTTTTATCCCCCTCTATAAGCACCACCGGCTCCCCCTTTCAGAATATTCACCAGTGATGCTCGTCCTGCCAAAATGAAGAAAAAGGCCTGTCCTGGAAAATGAGACTTTGATGGCAGTCATACTTTAATTTTTTTCCTTTTATAAATGCATTTAGAAATCCTGTTTTTATAATACTTAAACATTAGGGACTTCAATAAACCTCGAGTATTAAAAAAGTATTAAAATTTGCCTTCTTAAATGATCCCATGCTAAAACACCCTAGCATCCTGACGAGTTTATTGTGCCTTATTAAAGGGTTAGGTCACCCAAAAATAAAAATTCTGTCATGAATCACTCATCCCCATATAGTTCCAGACCCATAAGACCATGCTCAACTACAGTTTTGTGGCGCTATGAGAATTTTTTTTCAACAAAAATAACATAATATGCCCAACCATTCTTTTCCCATGACTTACATCTTATGCCATTTTAGAGAATATCACAATGCATGCATACGCTTTCCACCGCAGATTACGTTCATGCACATGCTTTCCCCCGGATGTACAGTAAACAAGGCAGATTACGTCAAATATGTTAAAGCTTGCATATGTGTTGCCTTGTGGTACTCACTGGTGAATGGTTGAATACATGATGTTATTTTTGTTCACGTAGCATCACAAAACTGAAGTTGAGCCACTGATGTCACATGGACTGTTTTACCGGTGTTTTTGCTACGTTTATGAATCCGGGATCATTTCAGTTGTGTCGCTATCTATGCAGGGACAGTTGGCTCTCTGATATCATCAGAAATATCTTAATTTGTGTTCTGAAGATGAACAAAGGTCTTATGGGTTTGGAACGACATGAGGGTGAGTAATTAATGACAGAATTTTCATTTTTGGGTGAATTAACCCTTTAAACACACACAGAATGACTGCCGTTGTGGCAGTGAGTTTTAGCATGCTCATTTTTTTGAGCAAATGAAATATTCTAGTAAAGATACATTGTAATTAAATGTGCAGTATGTAGTATGGACAACTAGTGGTTGAATTGGGTGCAGTCCAAATTTGAAACATTGGAGAGCGTTGTTTTGTCCCGCCCCTCCTCCTCAGACTCATCACTCACGTGGGTTGCCAGATTGAGGATACATAACAGAAACGATCGCAGTTGATGATAGAAAGTTGATGAGTTACATTATGCTGACTTTTAATGTGCCTCTGGTCACAGATCATTTTAGAAAAATGCTGGGTACAGTCTGCGATTTCTGACGCAGTTCGTTTGCTCGCTTCGACAGCAATACGCTGTGCATTCTAACAGCTGGCGACCAGAGGGTGGAGTTTAACAAAAACAAAAACAGACATTTTGACACGGAACACGCATGTCAAAAGCGAATACTAGCCTTGTTTTTCAGAGAAACACATATGTAAGTTGTCCTGTATCCCAAATCTTTGCAAACATACTATAGTATTTTTATGCTTTAGTCACAAAATGCACTGTCACAAAAATGACACACAGCACCTTTAATGGCAGTGCTAAAAACAAAGACAAAGGAGAGACACCAAGTGCAGGCACACTGGGTTCAGAAAACACTGCAGTTCCCAGTGTTGGTTGATTAAGTGTTGTGCTGATGAGGCTGCCTCTTAATAATTAGTGATTAGAGCATCACTTAGCAAAGGGTATAAACCCCCAACCACTGTGGCAATCACAATCAAACCACAGACTCATGAAAAACAGACCACATGCAGCCAATGTGTTATTCAGATTGTGTGTGCTCCAGAAAGTGAATAGGGTTTTGGGACCTGCTTAAATCGGAGCACAACAAAAGACCATTCTGGTCATTTTGAAGAGGCCCTACTAAATTGAAAATATACATACAAGGGGGCCTTTCTGACCTTGGAGGAGGAGATAAGAATGGCACTGTCCTGAAAAGTAAATTGAGGCACTTATTGTGTAACACCTCTGGGCTGTGTTATTCTGAAATGTACTCTCTCTGATAATATATTGATTGCACACAGACGGGCATGAACGTCATTGATTGCCATCTGCTTATTAGCATATAGATTAGCTTCTGGCTGGGCTGGATAAATTAAGGTGGAAGAAGGAAGGTTCGAGAAGGAATGAGGAGGATGAAAGAAGGTAGGCAAGGTGGAAAGCACATGAAGTGAAGTAAAAGACAGAGCAAGGTGATTGCAAGAGGGGAAGATTCCATTTTTATAGATGCAAAGGATAGAAGTAAAGAAAAAAATACTTTAGTGAATAATATAGTCTTTTCATTGTGTTTTCCTTCTATTCCTGTACACCTCCCTCTTGTTTCATTGTCATTTTCACATGCGCTTCATTCAAAAGACACAAGAAAGAATGAGCATGAACAGAGAAAAAAACTAACTGGGAGTATATGATGAGACAGGCAAAGATATAGAAGGGAAAATCAAGATGGACAGATGAGGAAGAGGTAGTAAACCGGGATGGGATGAGATGGGATGGGGGTGTTGCTGTCTGTCTGGTCTGGGTCTGATCCATATTAGTTACTCACTCATCCACTCAGCATGAAATGAATGGGGGGCAGGGAAATAAGGCGGGGGTGGGCAGCCACCGGGAGCAGCGGAGGGGGCGAGGACAGATGCGAGAGCATTGAGAGATGGAGGAATGCTGATTTTACGGTCTCTCACATCACTAAATTTGGAGTCATTAGTGCATTTTAATTGACTGCAGTAAAAGTCATAGTAAACCTCAGTCTGTCGGTGGTAACTAGTCTGGTTATTATGTTAGTAACAGTGTATCACTAAGTTCCTTTATAATTTATTTTGTTTATTTATTTGTTTGTTTTTGTTACTTTGTCCCGTAAATGAATTTATGAGTCTGTGTATTTATTAGTGAGCTCACTGACAATTGCAGATTTTTAGGTATTAATTTTATACTCATTATAGATTTAAAGAATTTATTATTTTTTAAATTGTATTAACTTTTCAATGTTTTACTTTGTACATTGTTTGTATATTTTAATTTTACTATATTTTTTATATTTTAAAGTTTATGCTTATTTTATTATTTTATAATAGTTTTATTTTTTATTTTATTTATGTTGTATTTATGCAACTTGGTTTTATAATGAATTTTCAAAAGTAGCTTATATTTTACTTTTTACATTTATTTGCTTCTTTATTTAATTTTAGATAACTTCATTATTATTTTATTTATTTTAGATAACTTATTTTAGATAAATAATTGACTGATGCTAATAAATTAATATGATGGTTATGAAATGGTCACCTATAAACACTACACTGTTCTGTGTTTAAAATAAATGGAAATCAGGCATTAATCTGCATCCATTATGTTGCATGATATTCAACCATAATAAGCCAGCTTTATGAAAAATCATGATGTTAATGTTTATAACATGTTAATGTCTTCATGCATTATAGTTGCATTTAGAGTTAGGCAATAATATACTACTATGCAGCAATACAAGCAGTTAAGCAGTTGAGATACTAAAGGGCCTGAACAACAAATCACAGCCATAGAAGACTTGCCGGTGGGCTTCACTTGACTAATGGCAGCACACGACAGTGAAAAGTCTCACTGTAACCCTTTTTCACCTTCTTTCCATCCTGCTCTCTTTTCTTTCTCCTCTGAGACTCTGTTAATTGGTGTCCCTTTGGTACCCCATTCTGTGGCAGTAGAGCCGCTACGGCCCCAGACAGACATTCCCAAGTGACTCTGTTTCCCTCAGCATCAATGCAGCGGAGATGGATTAACTCTCCCTAAGAAGGCTGTGAATATAGTACACTGATGATGACCACTAATATGGGCTACAGAGGGGGCCCCTCATACTTATTAATGGGAAGGAGGATATGAATGTCGGTAATGAGCACCTCTGGAACCAAAAACCTTATTATGATTGTAAAAAAAAAAAAAAAAAAGAATAATGATGTTGCCATTGGTTGTTAGGCATTCATTGATTTATTATTTTATATAGCTAGCATAGTTTTGGTTATTTATAACAATTTAAATTAAAGGTAGGTTTGAGTCATTTTCCATAACTCATCTCTCATTAGAGGAGGATTCGAGTCATATTAGACTATGAAGAATTGTATTTTTCAGTCTCATTACAAACAAAATCATGGGAGCAGCCAGATACTACTAACTTTGTCTTAGTAACTCCTGTTATTAGACATTTTTGTCCATGCATTTGGGTGCATGCAAATACCACATTTGTGAAATGGCTTTCTACAGTAAATGATCGTTTTTGCTTTTGCTTGATGTTGCATTTACATGCATTTAATGAAAGTGACAAATTGCACTTTTAGTTATAAAAATAAATAAACGTTGCTCCAGGCAGGTCTTTTTAAATGTCCTGCTTAATATGCCAATATTCATACCTTTGAATTCAAAACATCCTCCCAAAAGAGTAGCATGTTGAAAAACTGCACACTTGTTTTTTTTCCCCTCAAAGATTTTGGGCAAGCGTTTGAAAAATCAGCTCGTGTTCTTTCTGTTTAACATTTGCTGTCTTCAGTGTCACAGTGCTACAAAGCAGAACACCTCTGTGGCTATCCTGGAGAATGTAGACATCAGCCCTACGCTGTCAGTGACTGAACATCATGTGGACACTTAGATTTACCAGCGAATCCGAGAGCACTTGAGTTACATTTGGACTTCTTTAATTAAGCCGGGGTGATCACATCTAGGGGGACAGTATTGGACTGTGCAAACCCACAATTTAAGCCGGGTAAACACACGTTTATATGCACACTGAGGGATCTGTCTTTGACTCTGGGTTAAAACTGAGACACTCAAAGCTCTAATTCCTTCAAGTAATCGGCACGTTAGAGTTCGCGCACACAATCAGGCTCCAGTGCAATTAACCTTCAGTCCCACTCACAAGAATTCTGGGTCACTGCACAAAGGAGGGAAGAAGGTTTATTTAATAAAAGCACTTTAACAGCTTCTGGATTAAAATATGGATGGACGAGCAGATTCTTTTACACAGACTGTATTTTCTAAGACAAGCAAAGCTATTATTACTCATGTTAGTGAAAGATGTGTCTTGTTAAGGAGAGGTTTGCAATGTGTTTTCTAAACAGTCAGGCTAACGAATTACATCTGTCAGACAAATGGGTGGAAAAATCATTAAAAGAGTGGCTCCAGCCATAGACTAGAGACTAGAATATCATGGGATATCGCAACACTTGTATAAATCAGCCTAGTGCTGAAAGTCCAGAACAGGCTAGTAACAAAGTGGTGAGTTTTGCATAGCAAATCAGCTGTCAGATTTTCTTCTGTAGCTAGGTTAAATTCCTTGCTTTCAATCTGCAAGAGTAATTTTATCCTTTTATACAATGATTTTATTCACTTTACAACTTGTCCTCTGGAAGCACAAACCTTATAAGGACTGATTTATTCTTTCATATGACTCTAGCTTGATCATTAATCTCCTTAATAAACACATCAGCGTTTAAATCAAAGATGCACTGAGTAACTTCTCCATTTAATTAATGTATTCTCGTGAGATGCCTCCAGTCATACTAGCCAGGTTCGTTTCCTTATGATTTTATAATCTTCCTCAGTGACTCGACAACTAATTAAAACTGTCCTGCCAGAGTTTGACTGAAACGCTGAGGCAGTTGCCTTGCACCATGAAACTGGTTTGTTTACTGCCAAAACAAAGGCCCAAACACTCCTAAGGTATCAACATAATACAAGTGTGTTTATTATAAAGGCAAACAACCTGAACCAAGTGGCAGCGTTATAATTCCATGAGGCAGAGTGGAATTTTGCATGTGTGGGAATCTGCAAATCACAACGATCTGGATTTAGTAAGATGCAGACTTTTTTTTGTCAGAGGATCTGGTTTGGAGTGATTTGTGCCTCTCGTTCTAATCCAGCTGTGTGGTTATTTGGCTGAATAGCCAACTTGGAAGTACTAAAGAGAAGAGCAGTTTAAGCGTACGCACACATGCACACAATCATCCAATTGCAATGTGGTCTGGCGCACTCATTCACATGGTATCCATTCTATATAATCTGGCCTAATGTGGGTCACATGGAATGCCAAGGGCACAATGACCCAGCCCTGACCCCAGACTCCACTCTTTCAGATGCACATACGTACTGTACTTTGTGTGAAGGAAACTGACCTTTAATGGAATATCCTTCAGATAGACCAGTTTTGAAAACAACACTTTATGCTGTTAAAAAGGCTGATGATATTCCTTCCATCCTTAAGATTCTGAGTTTATCTGTTGTAAGCAATGTAAGGCATTCAAGCTTATCTTTATACACAAGAATGGCAGTTTTTGTTTTACGAAATAGGATTGTTGTCTTACTGAAAGTGTGTTTTGTCTATACAGGTTTGCCAACCGCAGGCCAGTTCCCCAACATCCACATTTTTGTCCCTTGAGCTGTCAAATCTGGGCTGGCTGGCTTTGAACCAGGTCTGGAAGCATGCAGTAAGAAAACAAACACATTTCCTCTGCCTAAATCCTTCCACCCTGTTGAAGAACCACCAGAAGGAAGGAATTGCACATAAATAATGCCTACCTTACGCTTTGGCTTTGCCTTTCCTTCCTAGGATTGGATTACGTCCTGCTTTACTGCTATCCTACACCATTTCTGGGTTGTGTTTGTGCTGTAAGCTTTACCGCAGAGCAGAGAGAGAGGGAATCTAAGCATTAGCATTCCAAAGGTCACATGTGACACAGCCTCAGCCAATCACAGGACGGCGTGCTTTTATAACCCTCCCCCTTCTTCCTAAATCCCTCCCCTGCTTCTAGTTCTGTCAGTCTACCAGCACCATGGCAACACAAAGGGCTTTCATTCCTCTTTTGGATTTCATGGCGGCTCGCTTGAAATGCATGCTGAAAAGTTTACGAGTAGCATATGAACGATATCTTCAATAATGATCTGTTTACACATTGATAGTTTGATCCGTGAAGCCATAGCCATTTGTCATATATATATATAATATGGATGTTGATTTCTATATAAAAATAAGCGTTACACTTTATGATTCAGTTTGGTTGCATTTTAAGTCAATTTTGTTCATTTTAAATTTGTATATACTAATACATTATCATTTTGCCCTAAGCCAGTGTATTATGAATGAAGATAATGCATAATAACAATAAATATTTATTTAGAAGATTAATAAGTAGTTGCCAAACAATGACGGATAAAATCTTTTAAATTTATCCTATGTTTGATATCGTATTTGATATTGTAAGTAATTTTCTTCAACCTCTATCTGTGTTTTTTGAGATAAAGACAATGTTATGGGCCGTTGGGTTCTGTGTAGGCAATGGGGTTGCAATATATGCAAATATATTCAAATAATGGGGCACGAAGATCACAGTAAAACACAGTCCTCGGGGCCCTGGGGTTAAGCTGATTGGTTGAAAGGCTAATTTGGAGTGTGTTGATTGGTCCAGAGGGTGATTGGCCTTTATTTCAGTGGTCATGTGTTTGTTCCTCATCATGGGGGAGGTGGAAGCCACTGGAATACATCTAGCATGTCCACATATTTGTAAATGCAAGGCTGCAATATTTTATTTTCCAAATACCAAAAATATACATGCTTGTTACCTCAATTTTTTCTAGAAAACCAGGACAGCAAAGCAACCGCCACATAATTTAAGAACAGCAAGCACTGCTACTATGTTTATAAGTAAATCTTGTTTAGCTCTTTTAAAGTGTTTCTGTATTACATGCCTTGTCTTTTTTATCATGCTCTTGCAAATGATTATTGCATATCACAGTAATATGATTGCTAGGTCCAAATCATGTTTTAGGCTGTGTTTTAATTTCACACACCTCCCTATCTAGCATCAGATGTCTGATATTCATAAATCACTGTATGCATCATAAGGATTATTTGTATATAATTAATCTGCAATATGACTTATCTGGTTTGACCGGTACTTAATTATCTGGTCCCCAACAGCTCCCCTGATACCCCCGCTTCCAGACACAGTGACCCACTGCCATAACCTGTTTTCCAGTAAAACAGTAATTCCCATAAGCCCAGCTGTGGAGAAGCAGAGGCATCCGGCGGTATATCACATTTCACCTGAGAGGTGGATTTCATAGCCCTCACCCTGTAGAGCAATGGACCTCCAAATTGACATGAGCATCATATTATGTGGGCGTGTAATAGAATATGCATAATTCATGGGAAAGAAGATGAAATATTTATGTGGAGTCCCTCTGTGCTGCTGATGTCCTGTTGTAACACTGAGGAATACCTGCAATGGTTCCTTTGATGTCCCCTGAGTATTTTTCTCGGGATGAGGAACACAATAGGCTTTTAATTGAGTACTGAGGGTTTAATTTGTTAATCAAATTAGTAAGTATTTTATACTGTTTGGCTGAACCTTTGGATGAAGGGGCCTATAAAGTGTTCTTTATATTAGGTCTGTAAGTTATCACCTCATTTGACCTCAACGAAAAGAGGAAATGTACCATTAAATGAGATCACAGCTAGCAGAAGTGTTCCGCCATTCATAATCTTGAATGAAAGAGGGATTTATTTAGCTTAAAGCTTTTCCACACTGTTTTAAATGTGTATGGTTTTCTGTATGTTGATAAAGGATGGAGGCATGTGTGGATTGGTGCGATATCAAAAGTAGGTCAGTGCAAGGAAACACTTTAACTATGTTATGGATGCCATCTAGTGGTCATAAATAGATTTACGTTTGGATTTTTGAGCTTTTGTCAAGAATGGAGTATTGATTTGCCTTATTTTTTACTGTATAAACATTATATAGTTTTAAAAATAAAAAAGCAATTTTTATTTTGTATTATCCATTAGATTTTTGTAGTTATTGTGAAAGCTTTCCTATTGACCTCATGTTGATTGCAGTCAGAGTTTAGAGTGCTTTCATGGCATACTGCTTGCCAATGATTTAGTGTGATTTGGTATCAACCGGGCCATGAATTTACCCACTTTGTTCAAATTAGATCTAAACCAACATTTTTACAATCCACTAACCTGATTTATTTTATGCATATTACATATAATAAAGGGCACCATTTGTTTTCCATTTAAAACGTATTTTGTTTAATTGATAAATGATGTTCTCCCCCAATTTTGAGTGTGGCAGGTCCCTGACAGGTGCCATTTATAAAGCATGAAAACTAAGCTGTAGTCCATCATTACATTTTATTGTGGCAGGTCTGGTCGGGTAGCGACTGCTAAACTCCTCCCTTCTGTCTGTGGGATGTTTGTGGCATCGCTGTGCCCTCTAATGGCCTGGTGCGAAATACCAGACCTACAACAGAGGAAAGATGTGAGGTTAGTAAGGACACGGGGCAGAAATGAATAGGCTAGTCTCAGAGTACCGCTTGACTCATGAGGTTGTGGGAATCTGAAGATCTGAATCTTTTGTTGGGGCATCATCAGAATAAGGCATTGTTAAAAAAAGAACAAAACACTCATTATTCCACAAGGGGGCTTGCATGTGTCCTTTTCAGTTCTTATGCTCAAACAAGACGTCACATAGTAACTGAAATATCTAATCAATTGTAAGCATTTTTGTGCATTGAAAACGTGGAAAATTTACTCCAGGGAAGGTTTTTCAGGTCGAGTTTAATTTTGAGTCAATTCATACCTTGACTATCTATATTACAAAAAAATTTATCAAATATTGCCTTAAAAAAACACACACTTACATTTGATGTTTTTTCTATTGCTGTGCATAAAGTTAAAAGAAAAAAACACTATTCCAGTTACACCTTTTTATATACTGTGGCTAGGAATAGCAATTTTACATAGTATAGTGTATAGTATTCATGCAATAATATAAAACAGCAAAAAATAAAGACAATCTGTGTGTATATGTTTCTGCGTAGGTGTGCCATGTTACGTTAAGTGTCACGTTTAAAATATCACATGAAGAGATAATTTGAAAAAACATGTCCTTTCATTGTGCATTCCAACTAATCTCTATCAAACTTTTTAAAAAAAAATATCTAAATAAACCAGCTAACAAGCAAAATGTCATGACATAATAAAAAACATCATTTTTAAGAGTGTACACAATTAAGTTATCTGTTTCTGAAAATAATCTCTTCACTTTTTACCACAAAATGAAAAACTGCTCTACTTGTTTTCATATAACATCAGTGACTTAACCACTTCCTGCCAACTTAGATGAACCCTTTAGAGAAGAGGTAGACATAGATATACATGTACATATTTGTGTGCATGTCCCTGTGTGTATATACGGAAAGTATTCAGACCCCCTTAAATGTTTTACTCTTTGTAATATTGCAGCCATTTGCTAAAAGTTCATTTTCTCCCTTATTAATGTACCCACAGTACCCCATATAGACAGAAAAACACAACATTTTTGACATTTTTGCAGATTTATTAAAAAAGAAAAACTGAAATATCACATGGTCATAAGTATTCAGACCCTTTGCTGTGACACTCCTATATTTAACTCAGGTGCTGTCCATTTCTTCTGATCATCCTTGAGATGGTTCTACACCTTAATTTGAGTCCAGCAGTGTTTGATTATACTGATTGGACTTGATTAGGAAAGCCACACACCTGGTTGTATAAGACCTTACAGCTCACAATGACTGTCAGAGCAAATGAGAATCATGAGGTCAAAGGAACTGCCTGAAGAGCTCAGAGACAGAATTGTGGCTGAATGTGAGATGAATGCGGCCAAGTACAGGGATATCCTGGACGAAAACCTTCTCCAGTTTGCTCAGGACCTCAGACTGGGCCGAAGGTTACTTTCCAACAAGACAACGACCCTAAAAATGGCTGTCTGCCAACTTTACCATCCACACTAACAGAACTGGAGAGGATCTGCAAGGAGGAATGGCAGAGGAGACCCAAATCCAGGTGTAAAAAACTGAAAACTGAGCAAAGGGTCTGAATACTTAGGACCATGTAATATTTAGTTTTTTTTTTTTTTTTAATAAATCTGCAAAAATGTCAACAATTCTGTGTTTTTCTGT
>JAUMHP010000048.1:16349727-16369817 GCA_032361065.1 Enteromius trimaculatus | reverse complement strand
TATATATAATGCACATAGTATAATACATACACACACACACATATATGCATATATAAATACCTCTGTATATATATATGCAAGTGTGTGTGTGTGTGTGTGTGTTTATGTACATGTCATTATTTTCTTAATCCTAAAAATAAATATACAGTTTAATTGAAATCAACACAATATGGAATCCATGATGTCATCCATTGAAACAATATGACATCATGTATGCATAGACGTTTAATCTTAAAACTCTTCTCCATCGCAAGCATTGTTGTTATTTGAACTCATTACAGGGTATTTCTGTCCCTATATTCATATCAATGTCTTCTGTTCTTGCTTTTCAAGATGCATTTAAATGTGTTTATATTTTGTAACAAGTTCTCTTGCTTTCTCTATGATCTGCAGTCAGTTTTGAATTTTCAGTCAGAAATTTCTTAAATCCTTTTCTTATGAATTTTACATCAACCCGTCTTTTAAATGTAAGGTCGTCACTTTATAATGCACAATCAGATGTACTCTTTGATGAAAGTATTAACATCAGTGCAAGCGAATGTTTATCGTTAAGTGCATCAGATATCTGACATTCATAACGTCACTCATGAGTAATAGTTCATCTGTCAGTAGTTTGAAATGCGTTTTGCACAGTCGACTCCCTCCAGTTGAGGGAAAATTGTCAAGTTTGGGAAACATGGAGAGCGACCAAAATGCACTGTGACTCGTGGCGTGATTAAAGTGCACTGAACAGCCTTCCTCTTCATTTGATGGAAGAGCTGAAACCAGACCATTGATGACGCTGTTAGTACAAACCATGTCGAGCACCATCTGCTGTTCAACTTGCTCTGACAGACGTGTTTGGAAACACATGCTTGGCTCCCAATGTGCCTTGTCATTTTTTTAGACTTTTTTAGTTTTCCTATCTTCTTTTTTTAACCTGCTATGTTCACTCTTGATAGTTCATCCATAAGTATTTATGACTTTTACGCACATCAGAGTCATCAAATGAGGTTTTTACTTATGTAAGCATAAATTTCTGCTGTTAAGCATTGTTCCGGTTTTTAAGCACTCCAGAATAAATTGTAGTTGTTAGTTACTGTAGTTAAACGTACATACTTGCTGTTCACCTCTAATAAATCACCTTTATTATTTGTCACTTTTTAGACATATCAAATACTTGTAAATGAGTTTTTTTGAGTTTGAGTTGAAGTGTGTGCATGCGATATTTGGCCAGCAATACTAGAGGTCAAATTAATTTCTGTTTCAACACCAGCATATTCATCCTTACAGCATTCCATACGGGAGCATCTTGTGTGTGTGTGTGTGTGTTTGAGGTTTTGTACACATCAGAAAGACACGAGTGTGTGTGTTTCAGACCATATGCATGTTCACGTGAACTCTCAGAATGAGCGTGTCCCACTAAAATCACTGATGTGTGTTGTGTGGAAATGTCAAAGAAACAAATATTTTTAACCCTATGGAGAGTTTGGTGATTTCCCGCTGTAACTGTAAATAATGAATGTAAAATAGATGATGAATTTTATTTCTAAGACATTTTAGTTTTATAGTGTGATTTTTAATAGCTGTACCATTTTCATGTTTTTATAATGTAGAATATATTTCTTTTCTTTGATGCACTCATCATGGTAGTCAATACTGTAAGACATTGTAAACCTCTTACTGTTTTTTTTTTGTTTTTGTTTTTTTGTTTACCATGCTGTATTTATTAGATCACCCTAATTTATTTAGTGTATTGCTTTCAGTTTTACTTCTGCTTTGGAAATAAAATTGTTAGAAAAAAACCCAGTGTGTTTGTGATTTAATTGAGGATCAGTGTGGGTAGTTACGTTTAATCCAACACAACTTATTCAACTTAAAGTGTCCCTATTATGGATTATGAAAGGTTGATATTTTGTTTTTTGGGAGTCTCAAAACAACAGGTTGTCATGCACGCAAGATTGAAAACACTTTCCTATAATATACACTTATTTTTACCTTATTTGTTCAACAACTCCCAAATTATAAATCACTTCTCTGGATTCAAAACTTTATACACAGTGCACTTTCAGATTTAAAACTTTGCAGGATGTTTTCATTCACTGCATGAAAGCTCATTTTCAAAAATCCATTATAGGGTCACGTTAAGAGATAAAACTCCCCAACAACTGAAATTAGTGTTATTTTAAATGCATATACTAGCCATTGTTTTAGCTTAGAGCTGCAGAAATCAAGACCCTCAAGAAAAATAATTTTGAAATCAGCAAAGCAAATGAACCCCGAAGATGTTATGTACTGTAGTGAAGTTTCGGATAAACCAAATCATATTCATCTCTTTGCATTTAATATGTATAGATGTGTCCACACTAGGGAATGAAAACAACTTTTGACAGAGTGGGTAAAAAATATTGCCACCCTCTTTATTTATTTATAATAAATGTATGCAAGTGATAGAGATGTGTGAGGTCACATGCAGCAGTATGCTTTTTTTTGCATGTAGAGATGCATGGCTGTAAAAATTCTAATTGAGCCAGGTCTAAAAATATGTTGTTGCTGAATTGCCAGTGTATAAAACCATGCAAATGATTTGAATGAACTTTAGCACTGAATTATGCATGAAAAGATGAGTGCAGTGCTATACATGCAGATCTGCATTAAAATGTCTTATGTGTGGAACTCATGCATTTATATTGGCATTCACACAGTATTATGTACCATCAGATTTATTTATTTAAAAAAGAAAACCAATTTCTTACAAAATAATATCAACAATGTGACAGAAATTTCATGTAAACTTGCCAAATTAAAGCTCCATTAAGCTTGATGAGAAATGAAGCCAAAATAAATCAAGACAATGCAAATATTTATACCTTTTAAGTGTGCATTTGAAAAACTGCATAAAGCACCTATATATACAAATAGAGCATCTAGAGAATCTGGGACGTTCAAGAGCACTTTGGTTTGAAAACCCAAAACCTGAGTTTGACTCCAGTCCTCCCCCGTCCTGCAGAGGAGATGTACACCATCTGACATATCTATACTCTTCAGCCAGGGCGGGAAATAATAACATCTCAGAGTGCAATCAGAAAACAGCATTGTTAAATAAGGATATACATAAACAATGGACTACCATAAGCTTCTTAAGAGATGTGTGGTTCAATGATGATGTGAATAAACACATTTCAGAACCATCTATCATTGAAAAACACGTACTGAGGACGAAACAAATGTAAAAGGCAGAGCAAGACAACACAAATGCTGCTTTATGGTTCCAGCTAAGCATGACACTTTTTATCCTTCATTTGGTTTATAAACTATGTTTACTCTAACACACAATAAGCATGTCCTTCATATGTAAAACAAAAAAAATAATAAATCACAAAAGTTATTTCAAAACTAAAAATGTACACCTTTTCATAAAAACGTCCTATTGTCACTTGAAAATCAATGTTTGAGGAATGTAAAACTATATTTTTTGAGAAGGTAAACGATCTTCATTCTGATAACAGTCGACCGTTTGTGTGCGTTTTTTGGTATTCGTACATTAGGAAGCTGTCTGATTCATTCTTTAAGAGTCCAGTGCATTTAAGCTTTACATTTGTTTGTTTTTTTGCATAGAGTAACACAAAGCAGATCCTCTTTCTCTCAGACGATTGAAGGGTCTCCATGAACTCTGAAGCGATACACACAGGTGTACTCCAGGTGACCCCAGTTGCTCAGGATCCTCAGCTCTGTCACGCTATAGATCTCTGATGCTTCCTACAGCCAAGAAATCAGAAGCAACTTTATCACAATTTAAAAGAGGTTTCACAAGATTATATCTAGGTTACAGTATATCTAGCTACCACAAAAATGTTTTTATTTATTTATAAATGTAGAATTAATTTATATGTATGTATAAAATATATTTTACATAGAAAAAAATATGCCTATATTAGTAAAAGAAACAATTATTAATTATTATTAATGTGTCCAGACATTTTATTATTGTTAATATTATAATATATATTTTAATCACTGTAGAAACACTGAAAGATTTGAGGTCAGTAAGATTTTTTTATTTTGGGAAAGCGATTCATAGTTTTATTCAATAAGGGTGCATTGACCCTAACGGACAGAAAGAAAATACTTTTATAATGTTCCAAATGCTACAAACTTTCTATTCATCAAATAATCTTAAAAAAAAAGAATCAAATAAAAAAAAAATCGCTGTTTCTACAAAAACATTATTAACACCAATAAAATGAATAAGAAATGTTCCTTGAGCAGCAAATCATGTCATGCTGGAGTAATGATGCTGATTCAGCTTCACAGCCATAGTAATAAATTATATTTCAAATAGCAGAGAACAGTTACTTTAAATTGAAATAATACTTTTTTTAATCTTAAAGATTCCAAACTTCTAAACAGTAATGTAAATATTAAATGCAATAGAAATACAAAATTTACTCCGATGATTTAATGGTAGATAATAAACAGTCTATCTGAACTCACCGCAAGCTTGAAAGTCTGAATGGGCTCTCCATCCTGGTCGTAGGTGAATGTCCCGAGCAACTTTCCATCTTCAATCTCATCAGACATGCCCTGATCACAGAACAGCCATGGAATCTCAAAACTTGCTTTATCATTGTTACGCAGAAAAGAAAACGTTGCAATATCAACTCACATAGACAGCAAAATCCTTAGGTGCGCTGTCAATGCGGCCCGTCGGTGAGAGCTCTTTGGGAAGGTGTTCGAGTGTCACATGAGTGATTCTTACTGGGTAAGACAGTGCGATTACCAGGAAACCCTGGGAGCCTTGGAATGCCCAACACTTCCCGGGATACAGCTCCGGCTACAACACACACACAGAGAAGCTTAGTGAGTCAGATCAGCGTCTATGTGACAGTGTTTGTGTGATCTGTTACCTGTATAACAGTCCGAGGGCTTTCTGAATGATACCACAGAGGAATGCCGAATAAACTCAGACACGCAGATCTGGTCTTATACGTCTCTGAGCAACGAGTGTTGAGAACACTGGCACCTGTACAAACACACACACAAACTTAGTCATGTCTCGTAATGTTACATATAAACACTACCATTCAAAAGTAAGATTTTTAGAAATGTTTTTGAAAAAAGGCAGCATTTATTGATTAATAAGTACAGTAAAACAGTAATATATTGTGAAATATTAGCACAATTTAAAATGATTGTTTTCTACTTAATAGATTGCAAATGTAATTTATACCGGTGATACAAAGCTGAATTTTCAGCATCATTACTCCAGTCTTCAGTGTCACATGATTTCTTATAATTATCAGTGTTCAAAAAAGCTGCTTTTTTAATCTCTGTATGTATTTACTGCACACACACACACGATGTTGGGTGTACATGTTTTTTGGGGACATTCCATAGGCGTAATGGTGTTTACACTGTACAGACTGTATGTGGTATTGCCCTACACTGACCCTACACCTAAACCTAGCCCTTACAGGAAACCGTGCACTTTTACATTTTAAAAATATTTCATTCTGTTTGATTTGTAAGCTAAGAAATGTCCCCACAAGGTCAAAATTTACTGGTATTCCTGTCTTTGTGGGGACAATTTGTCCAGGTCTTTGTCCTGTCTAATTGGTCCCCATAAGGTGATAAATACCAGGTGCACACACACACTATCTGGTTTGCTATCCTTGTGGGGATATTCCATAGGCGAAATGGTTTTTCTACTGTAGATACACCCTACACCTACAGTAAACCTACCCCTTACATGAAACTTTAAGCATTTTAGATTTTCAAAGAAAATTAATTTATAAACTTGCTTGTCCATTGGGACCTCAATTTAGGTTATGAGAGTATTCAGTCCCCACCAGTGACAGACACACACACACACATACTATATATACACAAGAGATATTAGTACCAGAAGATTCCAAGGCATAGTCCGCCAATCCAATCCCATCTGCCCTGTACAGACTAACTGCCCTGTGGACGATTTCTTTCACATCCTGTTAAATATCAAAACAAAATTCCCATTAAAAGGCATCATGATCCTGATGTATACTTCAAACTACAGACTAAAACACCTCAGGAAAAAAAGGCTGAATTTTTTTTTGACTATACTAATTCTGCATTTGGCATGCCATTACACAGACACACACTTGTATAGTGACAGCTCCGGCTCCTTCCTGTTGCAGTGTCTCTCCCACAGTCCTCCAGACATCTCTCCTGCTCTCTTTCTCATGCGCCAGTTTGTCTAGTATCCGTTTCTCCAGATCCTCCAGCCCCCTCTGCAGCTCAGGACGAAGCACTATGGTCGATTCTAATGAGCTTGGATCTTTCAGGAGTTTTATCAGCCAATTGGACAGCTCTGCTCTCAGCTGCAGAGGAAATGACATCATTAGTTGAATAGTAATTAACTGCAATCATCAAGTCATCTAAAGAATGCGCTAAATGCACCCTTACGTTAGTGTTGAGAGTGTCTTGTGCATCAGCTCTATTCTTGAGGAGGTCTTGGGCTGACTGAAGGTTTGAGATGCTGGACTTCAGTTCTGTAATCTGCTGCTCATGTTCAGACTCAGCACTAATGAATATTCAACATATTTATTTCATCACTACGTGAAACGATGCAATATGCTAAAGAAGATTTAACAAACTCCACAAAATCAAAGTATAAATCTGATAAGACACTAACTTCTTCATCTGGTCATTCATAGACTTCAGATGAGTTTGTATTGTCTAGAAGGCAAGCACACAAATACATAACTGCAGTAGATGACATCATTTCCTGTTTTGCGTTTCGTTGCTATGACAGAAGAAACAGAGATGGTAAAGGAAGAGGGAAGGTTTCGTTTCATTTCCTCACCTCAGATTTGACCTTCTGTCTCATACTCTCCATCTTCAGCAGTTCAATGTCTTTCTGAGATAACAGACACAAACAGAAAGAAATTGGGACACTTCCTCTTTAAAAGACAAAAATATAGATGATTGTGATTAGATTTTAATTACCATCAGGTTCGCCTCCTTTTCATGCAAGCTGGTGATCTCTTCCTTCAAGTTAGACAGGGTGGCATACTGGAGATGATCCTAAAGAGCAAAAATAATAATAATAATAATAATTAAATTAAGAGAATTGAACCATGACCTTTTTGAGGTCTAAAAAACATCTACTCACAAATGTTTCTTTCACAGGTCTATCTGTTTGTTTAACAGATGGAGTCTTGGAGACACCCCCAGGTGGAGGAGAGCGAGGAGCAAACGGGAACCAGTACCATATTCCTGCACAACAATATTAGGTAACAGCATATTAATGTTTATTACTTTCAGTAATATTCCGCATTTGTACAGCATTTTTGCAGCTACATGTGTTGTATGTAGTCTGAAAGGTTCAAAGTGACTCTATTTGCTGTCCTACCAAAAATGAGAAAGATGAGAAGGAGGACAAGTATGACAGCTTTTCTCATTTCTGATGTGCATCTACAGAGAGAGAAAGAGGAAATGTGATCATGTGTAAAAATAAATGAACAGAATTAAGTGTGAGTGCATCTAGAAAACAATTGTTAATTCAATTCAGGAACAGGACGGAACAACATTCTCTGCTATCCTGAAGTGAGGCTGAAAAGCATTTTGTGAATGTTTTTTGTTGTTTGAAACAGTACTGATATTGATCTAGACAATAAAAAGGTTCTTTACATTATAAAGATTAAGGTTTGAGTGCGTGTGAATTGTTACGTAACTATTAAGCATATTCTTAAGGCTACACATTGGAAATCACACACACACAGAGCACTGTACCTGCTGAGCAGAAACACATTCATCAGAGACAGTCGAGAGGTCAGGCTGTACCATGAACTTCCCAGCCACCAGTAGAACATAACCAGAGCCTGAGCTGTAACACACGTAAGTGCATGACTACTGAAGGAGAAAAACGCCTGATTGTTCATGTTAGTGGGGTGAAGGGAGGGTTTATGCATTTAATACCTGGAGAATGAAACACGTCCCACACGAATAACTGTGGTTCAGCTGCAGACTGGGCAGAACCTGAAAAGGGAAAACAAAGAGTACATGTTTTTCAGCCTTCTTTGCTTGATCAGCAAACCAATGCAAGCAGCCGACTAGCCAGCAATTTGTTTTTCATTTATAGAATTTGTAATGCATATTTACTAGGGTTTGATTTTATGGATTGTTCATAGCGTTCTTCAGCCGAGGAATATCCAGAGGAGAATCCCTGAGCAGCAAATGACATCCCTGAAAAACAGTACAAATAAAGATTTTTTGTTATTTTATTTTAAAATAAAGATTTCTAATATGCAATATATTAATATTATGTATTGTAATGTATTAATATTATACATTATTTATAAGGAAAGTATTGTTTAAAGTGCAGATACTAACTTTTTATTAATTTATTTGAATTATTATTTTTTTTAGATTTACATTTACATATTATTTTTTTCAGATTTACATGATGTATGTTCAGATACTAACCATTCTCATTCTCAGTGGCAGTGAATTCACTGCGCTGCCCAGTCAATATCTGACTCACACTGCTTGCGCGACTTGAATTGCGGGAAACACTGCCTGCGCTCCTGCGACCGCTCCTCTTCTTAAAGATCCTGCAAGAAAGCATCTATATCAGGTGAAAATGCACATGCAAATATCTATAAGAAGTACTGAGAGCTCCAGCAAACACAAACAGACCTGGTTGGGCTCTCTTTGTAAGAGATGTGGCCAGTGGATCCGGTAGAGCTCGTGCTGGCAGCGTCATCATCAGGGAAGGATGTCCCTCTGGACACTAACCTTGTGCTTCGCCTTGACATTTCTGCAGAACACATGTATACAGTATATCTATTATGTAACTTATTAATGGTGACTGATAACTCAAACATCATTAAGACTAGTACTAATGCTCATATATAGGTCATATATATATATATATATATATATATATATATATTAGTGCTGTCTAACAATTAATTGCAATCCAAAATAAAAGTTTTTGTTCACAAATATATGTGCATATGCTGTGTACATTTATTGTGTATATATAAATACAAACACATGCATGTATATATTTCGGAAAAATATGTTTATATATTATATTTATATGTGATATCATTTATATGAATATGCACATGCATATATTTTCAAAATACAAGATGTGTATGTTTTTATATGTACGTAATATATATATATATATATATATATATTCATAATATTTTGATATTTTATTTCAGCAAAAAAAATAAATAAAATTAAGCATTTGTTTTTTAGCCTTTATTATTTATTATTACTACATTTACTCATTATTACAGAAACTCAGACTCATTGTTCACAGGAAATCAAGAAACATTGTGAATCAGATCACCAACATGAAAAACTCGACAATAAACGTGACACTTAATAAGACGCTGTCCACAGCTTGCCATTGCAGTGTGATACTGATCTTTGTGTAATTCCTAATCTCAAACAGCAGGCTCATCCCGTGCTGGGTGACGGAGCTTTTAGCAGCAGATTAAGTGAAGGAGAACACGTGGAGCAAATTCCCAAACCACAGACCTGAAGTTCCCCTTCAATCAGTTACATTAAGTCCCTTTAGTTAGATCATCTAAACAACAGACTGCACTGTACAACTTAATTAGCTAGGAATCCAGCCTTCTGTTCTTAAGGAGAAATACAAATAAACACTCATTCGACGCTCTTGTTTGTATTAATACAGCATTCAGGGTTTGTAATGAAAGCAGCTATTCTTTTTTCCCTAGAAAACCTTAATCCTTTGAGCTAATACTCTCAAGCAGCATTAAACATGCCTGTACACTTAAAAACAGCTCGCTGGCCAATGCTGGAGGAAAACTAAGAATGGACAAGATGCAAAGTTTGACAAGTTTAACAGGCAAACCGAATGTGTCAAAACTTTTACATTTAAAATAAGTAACAGATGCTTTCAGTGACGCAAGATAGAAACTAATGACTGAGAAGTGAAGTGTTATTTACACCAACTTTAGAGGCTGTTTGATGCAACACCTCCAGTGCTTTAAAACTAAATCCTCTTAATCCCAGAGTGTCAGATCAGCAAGGTTCATCATCTTTCATTTATTTCTTCAACATTTTTTATTATACACGATTAAGATGTTTTCAGTTAAACGTGTGCAAATTATTTAAAACACTTTTTCTATTATTAACACTTTTGAGTTTATTTATTTGTTATTTTATTTTTTATACAAAAAAATGGTAAGCGAACTGCTTGGAAAAAATATTGTGTGTATTCTGTATTATTATTTTCTACATTGTATTATTGTTTTTGTATTATTATTTTGTACACATTATTAAAGTGAAAGGACAACTTATATAATACAGATGCAGATGTTATGGTCAACAACAAAAGTGTACCACAAAACCAGTCATAATTAGCACAAGTATATTTTTAATAATAGCCAACAATACATACCATGGGCCAAAATTCTATATAATTTTCTTTTATGCCAAAAATATTAGGATATTAAGAAAGATCATGTTCCATGAAGATATGCATGTAATATGCATTGCTAAAAAACTTAATTAGGACACCTTTAAAAGTAAATTTCTAATTATTTTTATTTTTGGCACCCTCATATCCCAAATTTTCAAATAGATTTATCTCTACCAAATATTGCCCTATCCTAACAATAAATTAATGGAAATCTCACTTATTCAACTTTCAGCTATTTTATATATATAAAAAAAATTGATTTCAAAACAATAACCCTTATCACTGGTTTTGTGGTTCAGGGACACAAATACATTCTTCTATATAATATATTTACTCCATTATTTAAAAATAATATTAGCTAACAAGAATAACCGTGCAAAGACAAGCAATAAACATCCCGTTATATGTCTCGATAATAGTTTCCATTCTTACTCTGACTCTTCTCTCGATATTTGCGCCCATTTTAACCACAAAGGAGCGTTTCTTGTTAAAACGAGGTCACTTCGCTTCCTTCCCGAAGTGCATGCAAATTAAATGTTTTCTTGAAGGGAACAGCACATAGTTGTGTGATGAATAATCACGAGCAGGCTCTCCAAATGAGAAAATAACTACACATTATGTAGTTATGCAGCCTCTGCATGGAAATGCGTGTATTTACGAGCGCGTTCGCGGCACATGTCTTATAAAACGCTCGCTCAGCATCATTTATATACAGCACGTACGGTAACGTTATGTCATGTTGACTAGCTAGTCCCCTAAACAGGCAACGCTGCTTTTCAAAACGTAAATTAGCGTTCAAACACACTCGTGGTCGTCTCACCTTCTCCGTGGGTCTCCAGGAAGACATGCAGTCTGTCAAAACCTGCCAAGGCGCTCAACCGTAACGGCTACAGCAATAACGGAATAGCGACAGAGACGTCGTTACACTCACGAGATACTGAATACTTACGTCAGTTACGCGGCTTATAACGGATTCTAACGCGCAACGACAAGATGCTTTGAGGACGGAAGGGCTCGTCTTTATCAGGAAGGCTCTTTTGACAGTTGTCTGCTCAGCGGCTCCACCTCTCGTCGTCGTTTCTTTGGGGTTGTTTATAGAAAGATGATGTAGACAGCGACCGCTACTGTCCTGCCGCGCTGCGCCTCCCAGTGGACGTGCGTACGTTAGTTACGTAGACAATCTCGCTCGTCAAACGACACCCTTAATTCACAAAATAATCTGGGTGCTTCCTTGTTTGTTCAAACACTTATTTTAACTGTTTTAAGCACTCACCTTCTGTCGACCACCTGACTTTACGTGACCGCGGCATATGGGAACGGTTTATGTGCGAAAATTCAGAAGTAAATAATCGTCACTTCTTCTCACGGTGTAACGAATTTTTTGTATAAATATGATATTGATGTTTTTATAGGATTTACATGTGATATGAGATATTTTATATGTGATATATGTGTTAGGCATTATGAAATACATTATATATACACATATTTATTTGTATAAAACATGATATTTATAATGTTTTATTTGTTGTTTTATTGCTTTTACAAAACGAAGTAAAAAAAAAAAACTGTTAATAGATTAACAGTAAATTTCTATACACTATATACAGGGAAAAACTGTAAAACATCCATCTGGACATATAATGTAATTTTACAGTAACATGTTGTTAATTGTACAGTTTTAGCCATGAATAAAAACAAATCAATGTATAATTTACTGTCAAAAACCGTAAATGATATTCCCAGAACTCCCTTCATGACACTCTACATTTGCTTAAATAATCATGCTTTTTAATAGTTTTTTGTTATCGGTCGCGTACATTTGGGCTTTATGTACATCTTCTGTTGTTTAATTAATGTTTATTGCATTGTTTATGTGTCATGTGTGTTACAGTACCATGATGGTGTTTTGTGTTTGGATGAATGACTGTGCACCTTCTACATGTTTGTATGGACTTCTGCTTTTGGTGGATCTACTTGTGATGAATTTGAGTCTCCGTGTGGCTCTCTTTTACCACCAATATGATGGTGGGTGTCAATATGTTAAAGGTACAAAACAGAATTTAATATCTGTGTGCATTGTTGAATTTACTGGCTTACGTTCAAATTTTCTTGCTTGTAAGTTAGTTTTATTCTGTAACATTTACAGTTTGTGGCTGTAAATGTGTTTACTGTTTTTCAAAAATTATTCTGGCAACCACAGCTGCCAATTTTTTTTTTTAATTACAGATTTGTTTTATACAGTGTATTCTAAAAATCTTTCAAAACTTATCACAGTTTCCAAAAATCTTAAAATTGCTTTTTAACACTGATAATAAGTAAATAGTTCTTAGGCATCAGATATTAAATCTTATACGGATCATATGACACTGCAGGCTGGAGTAATGATATCAAGAATTTAGTGTATTTTATTATATTTCTTTATATACAGAAGATGGCGCCACCGAGCTTTGTTATGCTTGGACCGTAAACAAAACCAGGACCAATGGCTTTGAGATAAAATCTAATTCTGCCTTCAAGTTCTTAATGGAGTTTTGAGCCTTCCTATTCATTCAAATTCAAAGGATATTTAACTAAACATGCACGCTCACACCGAAAAAATGGTTATGCTTTTAAAAAAGGTTTGCTCTGTATGAATATAGAACACTTTTTCAGCACAGACCAAGCAAATCCTCATGCTTTACATTCAACAAAAATCTGTGATGACAGAAAAAGAGGTTTTTCCTTCCACCAGACAGACAGGGTTAATGCATTCAGAGCTCTGCTGCCATCAAGTACAATGCAATTTGTACCACTCTCAGTGAGTCAATGTGGGTTAACTGAGAGCTATCAACTCTGATGTGGTCTAGAGGGATTGGACGAATGTTTAAATGTCACACGCACCTCAAACTGTGTTCACCTTGAAGGAAACATTCCAATCAATAGCACATCCTTAGGGGCTTGTCTTATCCTTATCTTTGCACAAAGAAGCCATTCTAATTTTGACCAGAGCTTGACAAAGACCATCATCTACAACATACTGTATAGGCGACCAATTGATCACAAGCTGTAAAGATGGTGAAAACAAATCAGAATCATAGTTTTTACGTATTTTGTCAGCTGTGGCGATGTAATTTACTACATGAATGAGTGTATGAAAACACTTTTAATAATACAGTTATACAGTATTTTTTTGGACTGCAGTGAGAGTGTGTTGTTTCAGCTAATGTTACTGATGTTATATGAAATTTGCTCCATGCTATTGCTTGTCATATTAAGTTATATTAAGCTACGAGGGGCTTTCTCATAGTAAAAAGCATTTGACTGGACAGCTTACTAGCTATTTCTAGTTAATTTTGCTAGAAGAGGAAATTTTAAATGTATAAAATGCAGAAACGTGTCTAAAATCCACAAAATGCCCATTTGATATTCATGGGGGTTTTAAGATTGCAGTAAGCTTACAATCTTTTTTGCCAATCTGTGCACCTTGATTAATTAATTAATCATTTATTTCCTGCCTGCTCTATTACATTGCTTTATCAGACCCAGATGTTTTGCTCAAGGTCACAGATACACATTGTAAGGGATGTCAGGCTCAATTGTAACTGAAAATGTGATTATTTTATCACTTATGCAAGGTAAAATCACATAAAGGTCACCCGGAATGAAAAGCAGATGAAGAATGCGAGGAAACGAGATGCACTTCCCAAAATTTGATTTTTAGTGCCTTTCTGCTGTTGCCAAGGAAACCAGTTGCATGTGTGTGTGTGTTCATGTGTTTCAGTGTATAGGTTGTGTATGGTGGCTATAAGATCACATAATCAAAGGAAAGACTACTCAATTTGCTCTTTTTTATCTCTCTCACAGATGCACATGAAAATGAGGATGAAGGAATCCCATGTGATTGCCCAGACTCAAAAGACATCAGGCTTTAATGCTTTTGTCCTGAACATTCTTCACCGAGTTGAACCTGCTGGGTGATTTATTCATTATTCGGAAAGCAGGTCATGATGAAGCAGTTTTTCAGTTGTTTGTGAAAGGCAATCAAGCTCACTTGTGAATCTAACAACCTCTAAGTACCTTAATAAGATGTGGAACACTGACATCTAATGCATATGGATTTATCTGAACATGTATCAGGAGCTGAGAACAAAGAGGAAAAAACAGTTACACTGACCAGTGCATTTCACCTTGAGCCGAGTCACAGTGTCAAAGCAGATATTATTATTATTATTATTATATTACTAAAGATATATTTATAATTAAACAACGTTTAGTTTGGTCCTCAAACCTGACTGGTGTTCAAAGAGCATTTTTTATAGTTTTCTTTCGGTTCAACCCAACCCTGACTCATTAGAAATACGTGCCTCTACATACATTACAGCAACCCCAGACTTATGTACCTTACTGCACGTTTCGCCAATGTCCAGAGAGTGACGCTAAAACACGTTTAATACGTAACTGTGGTAAGTTTGTATTAGGCTGGTACAGGTACATGTATGTATTGCAGTGTTTTTATAATGCGTATCGCAGTGTGAACTGAAAACTGCATTGATGTGTATGCATACATCTTTTAAAGTTTTGTAGAAATGTATGAAAACAAGCTACCTGATAAAAGCAGATTTTATATTTTATTATTTTTAATACATTTTTATATACTAAAATTCATGACTGACGTTAGCCTATTTTTAAAACACCGTGCGAATCAGATTATACCATGCATCCTGTTGTCAAAATACGACTAATCACTTTATACCTTTATGTCATATGAATAATTTCCCATCTGTTTCACTTTTGAACTGAAGTTTAAATTCTGACCTGTGAAGAATACTTTTTTTTCCTGCTTCAAGTAATCATTTCATGCACTGCAATTACAAACCTCTACATTTTTTAATCACTACGCAGCACGTTAACTTTCTATTATACAATAATTTAGCTTTCATGTTATCAGCATTATACTTTGCTGTATTATAATGTTTTCATGCTCACAAAGTAGACCTTAAAGGCCTTTTGACACCAATACAAACACAATAAAACGTTAATAATGATTTAAATGTATTATAGTATTGTATTAAGTGTATTTTAAAGGCACTGTGTGCCATATATTTCTCAAGAGACTTGTGTGTGTGTAATTATTTGTGCCTGTGACAAGGGAAAAGCAAATATATGGTTTTCAGACTGATTGCATCTTTTCACGGCAGAGTGATTGCGTGACAGAAATATTTTATCTTCGAAACAGAAAATATGGATTGCTGACTTCCTGTGAAACAAATTATGCAATATAGCTGTCATAGATTGCTCCTCACAATTGCTTGGCAAGCTAGAAAGATTGACTGTCATTAGGCTGATCACCAGAATGACAGTACAGACTGGAAAGGGCTCTAGGGAGTGAGAAAGAGAGGGAGGGGAAATATGAGGGAAGTGAGGGATACAGAATGCCAGCCGGAGAAAAATAAGCAGGCCAAATAGGAAAGACAGAAAACAGATTAATTATTCATCAGTACTCAGAACCTGGTGCAGTCCCTGTGGGGGGATGTAGTATGGAAATATAGTGGCATGCTGTCATGTGTTTCCTTTCAGCCTGAGTTCCCCCTCACGCTCAACCCTTGACCCAAAGTGTGCTAAGATTAATAGGTTTTGAGCTACTACTCCAAAGAATGCAAAGTGAGGCTATCTTCAATTCCTGGTCCTTCACTTCAGGAGATAAATACCTGGCTTAAATGCAATATTTTGATACGGAGAAGCAATGTATAGGATTAGCTTCTGCCCCAAAGGCTTATCTGGAAATTAATTGGTCGCTGCATTTATTTCCAAACACTCACATAGGACTTTTTTTTTTTTTTGTCAGCTTGTTATGATGATAATGCTGTCTGGAAACCACTTGTGTCTGTGAATAGAATTTGCAATACAGAACAATGTGAAGGTTTTCCAATATAAGGGAAATGAAAAGCACTAAAAGTGCAGCAGTCTATTTTGTTTATCCTGATTTAGTTAGGATTTATCCCTTGAAAAGTAGTTTTGTTGTTATGAATTAAAGTATATAGTGATGCTAAATTATATATTATTTCAAATATTATTAGGTTTTCATTCAAATATTTTTAGTGATGATTTAGGTTTCTGCTAATTTTATCCCTTTTATTTCTTACATATATATATATATATAGTTCATTATTATTATTGCTAACAATATTGGTAGTAGTAG
Organism: Enteromius trimaculatus; assembly: GCA_032361065.1. Taxonomy (NCBI): domain Eukaryota; kingdom Metazoa; phylum Chordata; class Actinopteri; order Cypriniformes; family Cyprinidae; genus Enteromius; species Enteromius trimaculatus. The sequence goes on along the minus strand of JAUMHP010000048.1, from coordinate 16,353,210 downwards.
TAGTAGTCAAATGTAAATTATGGTGAAAAAAAATATTTAATTGATTTTTATATACACTTAAATGATTTTACATTTTATATTTTACACACAAGTTTTTCTTTTCGTTCTTTAATTCATTATTCATTGATTTTATCGAAGTCTGGAAAAGTTCTAGACTGTTTAGACAAAACACCCTCTCTTGTTAACAGCTTTCTTGTTATGTTATCATGGTATCCAGTCGTTTCCATGGAGATGAGAGTGTGATAAACGCAGTCTGTCTTTCTGATTCATCCGTCCATTTGTTTATCCTCCTGTCATTCAACATGTACAAACACTCACTTACACACAGAAAGATTTTCGACCTTTTAGTTGAAATCTGCCCATAATTATGTGTTTTTGTAGTCAAGAGTGACAAAGACGTTTCACTGCATTTTTCTTCATCTCACTTCTATTGTTGCATATATCCTGCCCTCCCCTTAAATTTCTACGGTTCAGTAGATCAGATTGTATCGATCAGCAATGTTAACAGTCCAGTGAAAGCAGCTCTCTCCCACACTATCAGACTGTGTGTGTAAAATTTATCTTTACACTTTATCCCCCTGCAGGAGTGCATTTTTTTCTCCATCGAAGTGCTGCCCACTTCAGATACTTCACAAACACTGGTGTCTCTTTCTACAAGGCTCTAAACCAGCTTGAACAAGCCCCCACCAACCTCAAAATGCTCTCAAATGATTATTCAGCAGGTATTTCATTGTACATTATGTAAAGAAGCGAAAAAGCTTACGCAAGATCAAAAACTCAGAGTATGCTAACAGAATAATATAAGGGAGATCAAATGTGATGCAAGAGACCCAGTGGGCTAAGTGCTCTGAAGAAGATTTCAAGTTGTTAGTGGTCCTGATGTCCACTAGAAAAGAGCTGAATTATAATGTGAATTTGTGTTGCATGCTGGGATTTTTCCCAAAAATGAATGAGCGGGCTAACGTTGTATGTTTTGCAACAAAGGCAAGTCCCAGAATGCAAATAAAATACATTTTAAAAAAGGAACACTTTATTTATATAATGTAACAGTGACAAGCCAAACTTTATATGTTTCACGTATGAGTCTTGTAAAAGTAGCATGACCAAAACTGACCACTTTTGCAGTTTCATTTCCAATTTCGTTAGCGTTTTTTTCACACGTGTGTTCTTCCTCGGATGCAGAAGAAACACAGTACTCTTTGCACAGGGCTCTAGACCAGCTCGAACAAGCCCCCACCAACCTCAAAATACATTTCTGCACCAATTCTGAATCTATAGTGCAATACGTCTGCAAGTTTACGCAATAAATTTAACTTAATTAAAACATACTGTACTAGTGTTATTTAATTTACAAATGAAAGACACATTTATTATTTGATCAGTATCTTACTGTGATACAACAATTTTGTTCAAATGGTGACATAAACCTTAAAAGTTTTGTAAGAAGTACTTTATAAAAGCAGAATATGCTACCACCCCAGCTAATAATTTTATGTTATAAAAACATTCCCATAACATTCTGATTAAGTTATAAAAACGTTTTTGATTGAACGTTCTTAAAACGTTGTAGTGTCTTGTTATAGTAATGTTCTAAGAGCGATATTTAAAACGTCATTAAAACGTTCCACCAGCAACACTATGATAACGTTTTTATTTTAAAGTTTTTAGAATCTTTTAGTAACACTAAGTAGTAACGTTTCTTATGCTAACGTTTTTAAAACGTTCAATCAACAACACAACAATAATGTTTTTATCCTAACGTTTTTAGAGCACGTATCAATTGCAGATAACGTTAAGGAAATGTTCTACTAACATTATGCAAGAACGTTTTTGATAACTTTGAGAGTATCTTTAGAGAACCTTAGCCAAAGTTACGAGAACGTTCCTTGTTATCTGGGACATTTTTGTGTATTTAGCACATTTAATATATAGTTTAATGCATGCTCTCTCTCTAAAAAGACTTTTCATAAAGATCTATGCAAACAACTTTTGCGAGAATTCTTTAAATGTTTTAATAATAATAAATAAATAAATAATCTTTAACGAAACTGGAAAGATTCCCATGCCTATTTTCTTAATAGAGTCATTCTGAATGTATTCTGCACTACTCCTGTTGAAACCACTGATGATTCTTTGTCAAAAGGTTAGGACAACATCGTAGTAGTGTGAGTCACAGAGACATCATTACGTGCCCCTCTCTCTCTCACTCACACTCTGTCTGTCTGTTCAGTAACAGCTCGCTAACAAGCAGGCTTTGTGTAGATTCAGGTCACAATCTCTATAGTGCATCCCCTCGATTATTGCGCTCTGATGTGACCATGCTCTGGGACTGAAGGTCATTACCTCTACTGGAGCTTTTTTCACTGGCCCAATTATCTCATTTTGAAACTAAAGTGGGCTCTTGTGTTCCTGCAGTGCATTCTGGGTCACTGTATAGTGTGTGCTCTTTAGAGCCTGTGGACAATTTAACCACCTCCAGATTGTATGAAATAAGATGGGAAAGTAAAGGTAGCTCATGGGTTTTACAGAGTGTCAAACACTATCATTAGTTCTTCCACACATTGCCATCTTACTGTATGCTGCACATTTAGCTGACAAGGAATAGAGTCTAAATGCCTATGTATTGATCAAGTTTTCAAAACTCTTCAGTATTGAACTTTGGGACTTAACCTTTGAGTCACCGTTTGTGCTACAGACATGAATGAGGTGCTAAATTATATGGTTTGTAGAGGAGAAAGGTATTATTACTTCTGAAAGCAATCAGACTGGCCATTTTGACTGACAAAAAAAAAACAAGTGAAAAAAAACAAAACAGACTCAGGATGAAGTAAGAGAAAAGAGAAAACATGCATAGGTCTCTCTAAGAGTAACCAACAAAACTGAGTACACAACCAATCACATAAAAACACATTAGCAGCTGCATAGCAACGCCCTAGCAACCATCACAAGCATTTTTTCAGCAAGTTTTGCATTTCTGCTTTTGCTGATTGAATCTGCTGTAGGGACTGGTGCTTCAAAGGAGTCTTTCACTTGATATTTACAGTGAGGTGGGCAATCAGTCAAGCTCAACCAAGGTGAAACATCCCCACTGTGACCCATTATTCCAGTCCTCACTGATGCCTTCTGCTACCGTAAAATAATTCGCAAATACCTTTGTGCAAAATATATCCTGAAATTATTCAAGGATTGCTGGTTAAGGTCAAGTGCACAGATGATTTTCTGTCTGTGCATGTTATAAGACACCTGTGCCCGTATTCACAAATGCGCTGTCCTTGAAGGACGTTCAGCTTGCATTAGAAAACGGCCAGCTTATTGGTAGGAATCCCACATCAGGCAAGTCTAATGTATAAGAGTCTTTTTCATGCTTTTCCAGATGCAAATGGGGGAAAAAAATGCCCTTTGCGCTATGTGATTATAGGCTAAAATGTTGCAAATACATTTTTTTTATTTATTTTATTTTTGCAACACATTTTCCATGATGAC
>JAUMHP010000048.1:16333947-16349627 GCA_032361065.1 Enteromius trimaculatus | reverse complement strand
TTGTTACCTCGAAAAAACGATCTCGTGGCCACGACATAATATCACGTTCCCACGAGTTAATAAGTCGTGGCCACGACGAAGACGTCCCCTCCCGGTCACCGTAGAGACTGGATGATCATCTCTGTCAGATTTATTCAATATATTGTAGAGCACTTTATTATGTTGCCATATTCAAGCAATTAGCAGATGTGCATAAACAGCCTTTTAGTAGAATAATCATTACTGATAGTAAGACATGCAAGCTTAAACGGTGGTGGCTTTGTGAAATACTTTTAGAACAAAAATGCAGGACTGACATGCCCACTTTTTTCCTAAATCGGTGAGTTATGAGCTACTTTTAGCCTCAAGATGTTTTGTGAATACAGGCCCTGATGAATCATGTGCATCAATTACATTTTTCTTTTTTGTTCTAAAAATCTAAATTGATATACAGTACATTGCATTCAATGTACCGAGAATAACTGCATTCATCCCTGCAAATCAAACCCATGACCTCGGTGTTGCTAGCACCAAAAGTGTTCTACCAACATTTTATAAGGTTCCTATTAAGCTATAATTTTTTTTTCTTTAAACTTTTTTCTATGTGAAACATCAGGGTTTTTTTTTTTTATTATTGGTTAGGTAAACACTACAGAAAATGTACCAATTTTATCATTTTGCAAACATTATAAAGGATTATGACTGTTTTATAAGTAGAAGGTTATAGCTTTAAAAAAAACATTGGACAAATTCCTATCTAAAACATTTCAGAAAAAAAAAGGATTTGTGTGACGTATTTTGCATGCATTATTAAAATTTTGAATGAACATTCTATTGATGTTACTAGAAAATGTTCAATTATTCATAATTTTGGGAGAACCTTGCCAGAACATTTCCCGGATAACATGTAGCAGTGTCATTTATTGGTGCTTTTTGGTAATTTCATTACTTATCAACAACTATGCAACATGCTCTTAATTCACAGTGTCGTTAGTACAAACTTCAAGAATGTTTCAGTTCACTTTGGTAATTGCCAACATAGCTTCAACATTGTGTGCCTGCAGCAGTTTCATAATCATAACTCCATTTGCCATACAGCCGTAGAAGGTTGTAAAATAACCAAAAATGTTCCAGTTATACATCTTTTTGGTAATTTCATGGCTTATTGGCATGCAACTGCAACTTCACATATCCTTAATTTCATTGCCATCAAAATCCATGTTCTTTTATGCTTTTGATAACCAGAATAATTGCCAAGGTTCTGTGAAAGTTCCCTAATATGTGAGAGTATTGATCATCGTGCCTTTGACATATTATTATATATTGCAGAGCTGTGATTAATTTGTTAGATAAATCTGAATTGATGATTTGGAGAGCTTCTCTGCTCAACTTGTATAAGCAATCATTTACTAAGAATTTCCTCCCTTACGCCTCTATTTATTTCTCTAGTCTCCTCTCCACAGCATGTACTCATTGCTTTGTTTTCCTAGAGCTGCTCTCAGCTGCAAACTCCATCTTGCAGGCACCTATTGATCTGGATCTTACTATGATTAGAAATCTGGACCGGGCTGCCTACACACTGCTCCAAAATTACCTGTGTGTGTGGGAGCACAGAGGAGGTGGCAGACTGCCAGAGAGATACAGAGAAACTCACAGATTGTGAAAGAGCATACGTCTTTATTGTTCGCAGCTGTTCGGTGCTGGTTGGATGGTCGGTTTATCTCGACCAGATATTTTGGGGAGGCTGTGAGCTCATAGTTAGATGCTCAACGCACCTATAACTACACCTATAGTACAGCTACACACACTAAAAATACACACGCTTGAAATGAAAACTAACAACTGCGGGTTGCGGAGGATGCTGGAGGGCAGATATCTCTGCTGGATCCAGTTGAGAATAAAAATCCTGTCTCTTGGCAAAACAGGTGGTGCTATTTTTCCAGAGACGGCTGCACAACTGGACAATGGTGCACACATTGGAATAGACTTTGCAAATGTTATTCATAGCATGCACCTTTGTTCTTTTTCTCTTGTGTTGGTTTTACATGTACCCAGAACCGAACAACCCTAGTAATTATGCTTCAATTAGACTGGCAGTAAAGCTCACTAATTGGTGCCACAACATGAGCAGAGATTTCAGTGCCGGAGGCTTTTTTGCATGTATTTAACAGCCAAAGAGACAGTCAGCACAAAATTCTTTCTAGTACAGGGTCTCCCATATCTGTAAAAATTGCTCAGATTGTGTCATATGCGCAGCAACCGACAGCTGTGGCAGAGATGACAAGAGCAATGCCATTAATAATGGGTTTCTGTGTGCTGTAGTTAACAGCCTTTTAGCTGTTGCTCGATGGACCACGAGTAGTTGGTGAGAACATAATTATACATCAGATTGAGTGGTTTCCTCATGGGTTAAAAAATGTGTTAGGGACTATGAGAGTGAACTATAAATGTTTCTTGTGTTTGGAAACATTCACATTGTAATGAGAGAACTGTGAGTTATCGCTAATGGTTTTTTGTGTACATTTATTTGAAGGGATTGTTTTGACAATCCGTGTTAATACAATCTTTGCATTTTTGTATATTGGTTTAACATGTTCAAATGGTCCATCAAGTAAACACTTAAATGCTTGTAAATAAATGTACAGTAAATAAATACTGTGATGTTTTTCTGCATGTTAGTTGATCCACATTGACTTTGACCAAACTGTTTTTTTTTTTTTTTTTTGCAACATCCAGTCTTAAACACACTTTGAAGTCTATGGTACATATATGCATTCAAAAAGCATTTTATGAACAGCATTTAAAAAAAAACACATTTATAATATTTGTTTTTAGTATGGTGTTGTTCTTCTTATTTTTCTTATTTATTGATTCTTTTTTCCCTTTTATTGAAATAATAATGCAGTGTAACAAATGCATTTTGTAAAAGTTCAAATATTCACAGCAATCTCAAAATTAATATAAGAATTAAAATGTGCATATACAAAACTAAAAGTGCAAACATATAAATCAGTTTCATATTTTTACAGACTCCAGAGTATATATCAAAATCATGATCAGATTGGAAAATGTGCTTATTTTGTTGTTCGAGTGCTATGAGACAGTGAGGAGCGATGGTCACGTGACGCGGGCGTTCCGTACTGTAGCCTCCGCTTGTTTCTTTGAAAGAGGAAACGCGGCGCGTGCATTCCTCACTGCCATCATCTCTGAGGGGGCCAGGGCTCAAAAATATTTTCTTTGTTTGCACTACAGTTCACCAAGAAACCTTGGCTACCGTTCGTGTTTTTAACCTCACCATTTCGCTGTTTTACCACTATTTCGCCCAACAACATTAGAAACGCCAACCTTGCTTCGAAGACTACACCTGTCCCAGCATCATCTGAGTGAGATTCAACACAACTACTGGTAATCCACGTTACTTTGACATGCTTTATACGTATTTTAAGCAAGTATGTGAAAGTTGCATGTTTTATCTTAAATGCCACATGATATTATGATACGTTATGTTAATTAACTAACCTACTGTGCATGTTATCAAGCCGCTTAATAGCCTTGTATCAAAATGCACTTGATAACAACTTAAAATGCTTTCCCAGATTTTTCTTTCCTGAGCTCAGTTTTGTCTTTCATTATTTTATCGGACACCCTGTCGGTTGCAGCAAAGCTTCATTGTTCCAGGTATATACGTGAAGAGTAGAATCGAGCAGCTTGCCATTAAAAATGAACCACGCTGCTTTTTTTGTGGACAGAGATGAGAGGAATTTTGAGAGACGCGCTGAGAAAATAACTTAACAAGCTTGCTGTTCTGAGCCTGCCTTTGTGATTCAGTCAAGTCCACCTCTGCTTTATTATAAGGATTCAAACTGTGATGCTTTTCCAACATGTTAAAAATGAGTATGAATCATTTCCTGACCTCATGTTGCTTCTTTTTTTCCTTTGGCTCACAAAATAAAATGTTTTGGAAAATGCCCGAATTGATCGATTCCATATAATAAAAGTGATTTGTGCTGTCAAGCTCCAAAAGTAAAAAAAAAAACATTATGTCATTGACCAGTGATGCCAATCATTTATCACGTTTCTCATTTTCAATTTAGCTCAAGCATAAAGTCAGTTATTAAGTCAGTAAGCACTCTTTTTCTGAGCAGAAACGACAAAAGGCTTGGAATATACTAAAATAAATAAGTACTACTTTTGTTGTGCTTTTTGGAGCTTGATAAGAGCAGCTATGTGTTTGAGAATGAGAGAGATGGAATATTTGGATGAATTACTTCTCTAAAATGATTAAACCAATTCATATTCAACATTTTTTGGGGGGTGTATTCAACATGTACCTCTATAAGTCACTAACACTGTTAACAGCCCTGATAACAATTCATACAAATCCATTATAAAAGGATGTTGGTGAGATTTTCTAGCTTTTCACCAATGGCTTTTTACATTTTTATAATGAGTAACTATGAAAAGGGTCTGAATCTTAGTTGAGCCTGTAGAGGGAAGTATGAACAGTGTTTGTCCAATACCCTGGTTCTTCCACCCTGTTATCGCCTGTGTACCACCCTCCCGTCTGCCCCCTCAGCGTCTCTTATCTGCTTCCCCCATTCCTCTTGCTCTCCCTCGGCCTCCTTCTCACTCTCTCACCTTCTCCATCTCTCTCTCTTACTCTTCTATAATTCTCTTTTTTCCTCTATTCATCCTCCTCTCTCCCTCGGCTCTCTTTCTTAAACACCCTTCACTCCCTCCGCTTTCTCTGCCTGTGGCTAGCATTATTTTGTGGTCCGTCTGTTTAAAGAGATGGACAGCTGTCGAGAAGCCGTGGAGGGCTAGAGTTCCTGCAGCTATTTGCTGATTGTTGGCTTTTTCCCCATCTCACAAGTCTAATGACCCCGCAGCGCTTTCCACTACAGAAAAATAACACTATTAGATTAGTCAGAGCGAGTGGAGGAGTATTGACTGTTCAGTCTCGCTGCTGGCCAAGGCTAAAAGTTCAGTGCTGTTGTATGTTTTAGGACCGGCTATGGACAAGAAATAAATGGATGAGAGGGTAAAGATGGATGAGCTGAACAGTAATTGAGCCGAATCTATGAGCAAGGGATAATGTGTGTATTTTTAAAACGTAGAAGGGAAATGGAGTAAACCCGAATGCTGTCTTTTCAAAATCATGCAAGTCAAATTGCCGTTCGAAAATGGAGTGCATTTGCTAAATCAGATTTTTTTGCAGTGTGGCAAATGTGAATTCATGTCATTTTTACATCAGTCGAATTTGATATTGTATGCTTGCAGTACTGGGAAGTACACGGAAAGTGCACAAAGATTTAACCATTTGATTAAATTACATTGTTACATTGACAAATGTTACACATTGGAGTTTATGGGGTAATGGCAGTAGATAACGTGGATTAGAAATGTAATGTATTTTGTTTTAAAATTTCTCAAAGATACTGTAAAAACGCAAATTTTACTGTCAAATACAGCTCTTTAGAAATCACTCTGTTCTGTGTACTTCCCCTTTAAATCCTCACGAGCTCTGCTGACTCCGCCCCTCTTTTCCGAGGCACTTTCAGAGGATCTTTTTTTTAGCCATATTCATAGTGAAACTTGCTAATTAGTACATTATTAGGAAAGGCGATTTGCAAAGATTCATTAAAAGACCTTTTACTCACTGCTTCTGTATGTGAGGCTGGATCATGAATGATTCGCGTGAACATAAACAGATGTCGGGGGTAAATGACTACTGCTATGTTCATACATGCATTCAACAACAAAACACCTCAATCTCTTAGGAGTCTTGCTTGTCTCTGTGTCTCGGTCTGATGACGGATCGTTCAGGGCGGGTCTGAGGTAAGACACCAGTTCAGTCTGTGACACGCTGCTGTCAATCAACTATTGTGGCCTCTGTCTGTGTGACACCACACGACATGCATTTAAGAATGGCTTTAGAAGGGGCAACTTATTTTTATTAAATTAAAAGAAAACTACTGGTGGATCTTTATCATTGTAGGGTGGTTGTGTACACACACTCCCAACACGCATTTCAGTCCAAACAGCTTGAAAAAGTGTATGCGGCACTAGATGACCCCTTTAATTTTAAGTTTAGTCTGATATTGGTCATTTAATGTAAACAACTTGACAGAATTGACAAAATTTGACGCATGAACTCCGCCTAAATTAAAATTTTGTAAATTACAATAATTTTGAGGTATTTTGTCATGATAGTCTATTATGATTGATTATATTTTGTTCAAATATTGATTTATATTTTGTGCAAAATAGGGATGAAGCAACAGCGATACTGTCCATCTTATTATTATTATTATTATTATTTTAAGTATTAGTTGGGCTGGACAACGATTAATCAAGTCCAAAATAAACGTTTTTCTGCACATGAAATATGGAAGTATTCTGTGTTTTGTATGAATGATACTATGTACACTCATATATATGTGCAAGAAAAATGTTGTTTTGTATTTTAAATATATTTATATCTAAAATAAACTATATGAATATAAGTATGCACTGTAAATATTTTCTAAATATATTCTACAAGTTCGTGTCTTTATATATACATAATAAATATGCACAGTACACACACAAATATTATTCTCACAAAAAACTTATTTTGAATACGATTAAATAAGACCGTTTCGAAGACAAACTTTTATGTACAAAAACATAAAGCGCGCTCAAACATCGAATGCTGAGGTGCGCTGGATTACATATGCTTGCCAGAAGATGCTAATAGTTTGGGACAAGGACACGTTTTTGTGTTGAGGGCTTTAGGCAGCAAGTATTTTCAGCAAGGGCAATCGAGGCCAAGGATGTAGAGTGTACACTTTGTGGAGAGAGTGATTGGAAGAGGGAGAGTGAATGTTTCCTGCAGGCCCAGGATACAACAGCGAAGCCTTTTGTGATCAGAACCACTTTTAAGACGGAGACGTTCTTACAATTCTGTGGTGTTGCAAAAGCGCACCTGCTGTACTTCTTACAGCAGTTGGACCTTGTGGAAAAAATCTGTGGTATTCATTTATTATATAAACAACAATAACAGCTACAGCTTTGCTCTTCTGAAGCAAATGCTTTACAAGGCCGAAAAACAATAGACAATAGAGATTGGTCCAGTTTTAAATGCTGTGTCTTTCTGCTTCGTTCTGACACTCAGCATATTCAGTTTTCTGTCCACATGAGGATGACCATAGGTGGTAAGTTCAATGAAAGGCAAAACCAATCAAAAATCAGTATGCAAATAAATGCAAGAAAGAAGGCTAATTATAATTCAGAATTCAAAATTTTCATTGAGGTGAACATTCAAACATTTAAGAGAGATTGACCTTTAGCTACCATTGCAATCTTGCATTGCATATTTAATGCCCAGTAATTTAATTTTAGGTTATTCTTTATTTTTGGCACAGTGAATACCGCAATAAAACAAGCGCTATAAATATTTTAATATAACTTTCTATTTTAATTTTTTTTTTAAGAGAACCAATTCTAAATTGGATCTTCAATCTGGAATCGTGAATAAAACCTGCTGGAGATTATTTACAAAAACCACGTTTAAAGAAAGTCGAGCGTACTTAAGTACAGTCGGTGATCACCGAACAGATGCTTTTATCTGGGGCAGTTGTGTCAGAGCTTTTCTGCTGGTTTTCAGAATATTTTTCAGCAGGGATTGCTTTGAATTCATTCTTTTTTTTTAGTGCTTTGGGATTCCCAGTGCCTTTGGTTTTAAATCAAATCAGTCTGAAGCTTGAGCCAGTGGGTCATGTTGTAATATCTTGTTGAATCAGTTTAGACAAGTCAATTTGTTTACCTTCAGGATGTTGCTAGTTTAATACAGAAACATAATACTATTTTTCAGACTGACAAATTTCTCTCCTCCAAAAGATTGAATTGGAATTGCTTTATTCATTTTCCTTTTCATTGTGATAGATTGAATCCCTTGCATCTTTTTGAGTTTTGTATATTTGAGTATAAAATGCTGTTATGTTGTTAAGAGTGAATTTTATCTTAATTGAATGCAAACTGGATATCCTAAAGTAGTACGATGATGCCATATCTTAGTCATTTGTAGCTTAGGTTCATGCATTGCATTGTAGAATCTATTGGAAATTTCTTTTGGAGTGACGCCTCTATCCAGGGATTTCTGTCCAAGACTAAGTCAGAATGAACGTGTAATACTAGCACTTAACTACTGACATAAGCATAGTGGAGCTTTTAGCCTTTAGGTGACACTACATGGTTTAAAGATGAGACATGTGACCGTTCTGTTGATGAGAGCTCATGATGGACTGTCTGTCGACCTCTGAGAAATAAGGGGATGTGGGCGGTAAAAATGATGGATCGGATAAATCAGAGGTTATAAAAACATCATATAAGAGGTCATATAACTTGTGCAGACAGATAGTTGAGTAACACCATTGTAACTCAAGATAACATGTGATGGAAAGGGTTTCTTGTCAGTGTCCATTAAAGATAATGCACTTTTGTGAGATTCCTGGTGTCATGTGTCTTTGCAGCGTACGGCTAGTAATCTACAGTAAATCACTGCTATCACTGTCATCTAAGAGGTTATCTGAAACCCTTTTTTTTCTGTAGAACATGAATTTGTAAAAACGGTATAACTCCATATTTGTCATCTATTAAGAGTTGCACCTGTGTATTTGTATGCATATTTGTATATAATGATATTTAAGTTATTTAAATATTCCATCAACATAATTATAATAGTTTAAAATTAGTAAGATAATTAATAATTATTTAATGGTTTTAGGATCAAGAATTTCATCATTAAGAACATAGATATGAATATAAATGATTTGACGTACATAAATAAAAATTTTCATGTAAATAACATACAGTATAAATATTCAATTAGGCCACTTATTCCAATTTAGTTTAAATATCGCAGATTCTAACATTTATTTACTTTGATCCCTGCTGGTGGATTTCATTGGTCTACGCACATGAGTGTATTTGTGTGTGAGAGAGAGAGACTTCAGAAGAAGGGCGTTGAATATGTAATTGTCAGTGGGACTAATTTACTGAGATATTACAGTACATGGTTATTTCTTTCCTCTCTCTCTCTTGTTCTCCACTGCTGCTCCTCTGGAGGAAAAGAGACAGGCACGGTAAAGCAGTCTATTAGTCATAGTGCTGGGTCAGTGGGGACACCCCAAGCACAATATGAGTAATGATTTCTCAGTGTGAAAGATTTAAACAGAGGTCCTCGGGGGGACACACCGGGCCCCTGCAGACATCTGAGGGCGCAGGGTTTAAAGCACAGAGCCACTCTGAGATGGACACCGGGGGTCCCATGTCACACTATATGTGTTGCTTTCGACTTACAATTCTGTCTCTGAGCTTTTGTGCTTCTTTGTCTCTCTTCCTCACTCTTTTCTGCCTTGCATCCAATTTTTGTGGAGAATAAATGGGTTACTAATGCTATTTCGTGTTGAAAAACTCAAGCATCTGAATCCGTATCAGTGAAGCCGCCATGCAGATAAGTGTCCGATAATATTACTTGCAAGTATTTTGAACCCTGCTCTTTGCACTGCTTCTGTCATTGTTTTCCCGTCTCGCAAGAATGCCAGCAGCAGCTGTGTCTGTGGACGACTCCACCTCATGTTGCTATTGTTTGTGGACATATTTAGAAGACAGCAGATGCTTTGCGTGTGGGGTGTTTTGCATTAGCATTAGATCTTTTACAAGGAGAAAGGTGCAGTCATTTGAATAAAATAAAACATAATAAAGTATAATTTTTATCCTTAACAAATGTAAGTATATTTTAAAATTGTGCATATTATTATTATTATTATTATTATTATTATTATTATTATTATTGTTATTATTATTGTTGTTGTTGTGTTATGACAGTGCGACTAGAAGTATGAAGTGAAATACTGTAAATGCTTCAGTCTGGAGAAAAACACTATTGATGACACATTCATTGTTTGTTGTTGTCACAATGTTGTCTAAAGAAAATGTTTGTGATTGGCTGTGATTTGTCTCTCCAGTCGTTTTAATAGTTTAACTGCAAACGGTAGTGCTGGAATATATGTGTGGGTTTGGCTGTGCTTATTTCACTGTCCGTTGGTCTACAGCCAAAGCAAATGCATGCAAATGAGGTACCAGAATCAGTGGTTGTGGGGTATTGGTTTGGAGCATTTCGACAGAAATAACATAATGCTTGATATATTCGAGCATTTGTAAACCAAAAGCAAACCTTTTAACCTCTACAGAATGTTCTGCACATCACAGTAGTGGTTGTAGAGTTGAAAGAGCGAGTTTGAAGGAGCACCTGTCATTGAAAGAGAGCATTATTCTGAAGGATGTTCCTGGTCGGCCTTGTCCTGTAATTGCTTTTTTTTTTTTTTTAATTTCACATCTAAATTTTATTACATGAATACACTTTTTAATATTCTGTGAATAAGCAACACAAGCCAATATTTTTAAATAATAACTGTAAAGGAATTGGTTGAAGATTGCCTTCAAGATTGTGTGATTAGCCTAATCTCTGCACAAATCTCAACCTTGACGGCCTCCATCTCCAACAGTTATACTGCTGTACACTGAGGACATTTTTGTGTTTTATGAATTTGCCTTTCATTTCATTTGCACTTATTTTCACAAGTAATACAGTGTTAGGGAGATATTTGAGATTTCAGAGAATCCTTCTCTTCTTGCCTTCCTCTAATTTTTAAGTTTTTGTCTCCAAAACCCAAGGTTCCAATAGAGGTTTTTCTGAGTTATGCCATAGAAGAAACAGTTTAGGTTCCATTTGTTTTCTTAGTATTTCAATCTGAAGAACCTTTTTTTTTTTTTTTTTTTTTCTCCCCACTATAAAGGAGCTTTTCTGCACAGGGTCATTAATTACTTACCCCCATGTAGTTCCAAAAGCTGCGTTTGTCAGCTGCTATAAGTCAGTAACATTCAATGATATCAAAATATGAATCAAAAATATCAAAAAATAAAGGCCACCTTTTGAAATGTCTGTTAATTAATTTTGTGAATTGATCATTTAATTTTTTTAAAAAATTTTTTAGTGAAAGCCTTGATTTTTATATATGCAGTCATGCATGGCTATTTAAATCCATTTGCAGGATCTGTCCTTGCTCTGTGTGTGTGTGTGTGTGTGTGCAGTGGTCTAGACAGTGCTGCTAAATATGCTTCAGGCGTGCTGAGGCATGCTGTGGGCATGAGGTAAGCCAGCCAGGGCGGGTGAGAGATGCGCTCACCCGGACACACAGACACATACAGGCCTTTAGGGTCATTATGAGTCATGGTCAAAGCAAATATGTGTTGCCAACATGTCAATCACACAACTTTCATCTTCAGCTCACCTTTAGAAATGCCAGTGTGCCAGTTTAGCATACAAAACCAACGGTCTCTGGACTGTCAGATTGGCATTACAATCATTGCTGCTTCTGCCCTTATAACATTTATAAGATATTGTCATTTCATGTAGTGTGCTTGGTGAATAGCCGCTACCTCTAAGCATTTCTATGCAAGTATGTGTTATGTTAATAAAATAGCATTTGATGGACTATGATTAAATATACGTTTGATTGCAGGAGTGGTCTGAATTTTCAAGAGGTATTAGATTAGCAAATAGCACTCCATCAGACACACTTCAGCTGACGGATCCTGTTTTAACACAGCTCAGATTTTCTGAGTCACTTCTCTCCTTTTATTTATTTATTTATTTATTTATTTATTTTTTCAATAACTGTTTTGCATAATTCACTTTTGGTGTTGTATTAGAGATGGGAGATTTCCATATATAACTTCTACTATCTCAATTAGATTAACTTCAGTGTACCCGAGGCAGTGTTTTTAAGCTTCGTTTCAAATTTGTGTGACCTTTAGACTATCAATTCTTAAAGGGATTGTTCATGCAAAAAAGACATTTTGTCATCTATGCGCTTTGTTTATTTTAAAATAGGTTTGATTTTGTCCCATGGGCACAACTTGAGTTGCTTTTATTTTTAAATTACAATTATTATTATTTAAAATTATGGTAACACTTTAAAATAATAATAAAATATCATGAACAATGAACTGCATTAATCTTTTGTTAATGTTAGTTGTTGAAAATACAGCTGTTTATTGTTTATTCATGTTAGTTCTCAGTGGATTAACTAATGCTAACAAACACAACTTTTGATTTTTAATAATGCATTAGTAAATGCTAAAGTTAACATTAAGCAAGGTTAATAAATGCTTTAGAAGTATTGTTCATTCTTAGTTCATGTTAACTAATGTTGTTAAAAAATCATCATCTTTTATTTTTATGGTTTGGAAAGATGTGTTAGCACATTTCGTTCTGAATCGATGCTTATTCCCATATTGGACTTTTTTTTTCATTTGTATTAATCGTTCTGCACTAGAAGAAATCGCTGCATGTGTCTGTATGACAAAGTATACTTTTTTTATTTTTTTTTTTCCCTGCGTGAGCTCTGACTTCAATCCCCTTAGGAAGGAATTTATATGTGATTGTATAGTACGTACATGAATCCCAATACTAAATACACTGTGACATTTGACAGAGTGATGTAGTCTACAAGAAGACTTAGCCGTGAGTGCCTGAGCACACAGTCCTGTTCCATTGAGTTAGTACTGATTAGATCATTAATCCTGATCTAGTTGATATTAGGAAGGCTTCCACCCCCACAGTTTCCTCCGAGCACAGCCTGACTTTGAAAGACTTGTCACTGACAGATCCCCGACTGCCTCTCACCGTCTGATGGAATGATAGATGATGAAAGGACAGGGGTAAACGAACAGAAGAGATTAGATTCTCTTATCATGTCTACCTTCCCTGACTGAGTGCTTTAGATCAGATGGATGCATGGATGACGGGAAGAAAGGTTTCAGAGGAGGGCGAGCGGATGAGAAAGATGCTCCGGGAAAAGAAGAATGCGCGTGTCAACCTCGGGTGTTTTCGTGAGGACGGGTTACATAATCTCAAAGAGATCTCAAACAGTCTCTTGGAAAGGGTGCATATGTGGTGCCTTCACCCACGCAGGGTTTTGAAAAGTGTGTTTTAGAATCTCAACTAGAAAATGTGAGTGGTGCTTGTGTGGTCGCTGTGTGTGGTGTGAGTGGTTATCCCGTTGCTAAGGTAAAACGTTAACACATTTCCAGGTAGTTTCTGGGTGCATGTTTACTATCAAGTTAAAAGAGGCCTCTTTTTACAATATGTAAGTCTTGGGTGCCCCCAGAATGTTTCTGTGAATAAGAAGATATTTTCTACCTGGTCTCATGGCATAAACGTACCTGAGGAACTTTTTAGCGAGACACAAAATACATACTAGGGAGTATAGATCACTGCAGTTTCGAAAAGAAATGAACACTAGATGTAGTCAAAACAAATTTTTTTTTCATACAAATTTGCAGAGTTTTGATGAACGAAGCGTAATTTTCACACAATTGCTAGAAGTATATCATGTTAGGATCACACTTATCCAGTTTCATATCTATGGTTTTTCAAAGATGGAGGTTTGTACAGTAGCTCACAGAGCACAGAGATGGAACGTAAAAATGGTGGTGCACAAAAGGTGCACAGAGGTACAAAAATTGTTTGGGTTTGATTATAACGACTATTCTGCCAAAAACATTGTTTTTTGATTTATTATGTCTATTGTACTGAAATCATGGGTTTTAAAGCCATATAAGTTATAATTTCTGATGTATGGTTTTCTGAGTACACACATCTGAAACACAGTCAGACAACATGTGAGTACCAAACTAAGTTCTCTTTCATGTTTTATTGCGCTTAAACTGTAAAATACACACAAGTAACGAAAAGTTGGTTATGGTGTTAGAACACCGTTGGTAAACCATCGTCGTTTGTGAAAACACATTATTGTGCCGTCGGTGGAAACGTGCAGAGTTCTACCTGGACCTGGGGCCTGTTCCATAAAACAAGTTTACCAAATAAGCCAGGCTTATGGCAGATAGTGTGACTTATTTTAAAAAAAATTAACCGGCAATAAGTCAGACTAACTGAAATAAGCCTGGCTTATACTCTAATCTTGGTTTATGGAACAGGCCCCTAGTACTAATTTTATTACCGTTATCCCAAACACAACGCAATAAGGTGCAAAATTCAAAATGTAGGCCAAACATGTTTAAAGTATAAGTGTAGAAAATTCCTTCATTTAAATACAGCATACTATGCCCTAAAAGTGCATAGTTACAAATAATTTCTCAGGATGGTAACACATGCTAAAGTAAAACAGAATAACTAAAATGGAAACAATCCCGGACTGGTTCAAAATGGCAGTGATTTAGGAACAATAACTTTTGATTAATTGGTTATTATTCTGATCCCTATCTATAAGGTCCATCATTCTGTTTTTTCTTACAATAAAGCTTATTGTTCAGAAAAATTATTGCACAGTTCCACACAGCAAATTGGATGATTTGAGGCTGTATCTCTCAAGGATTCCACACAAATATGAATTGGCACAACAGTTGTGTAATATTAATAAAATAAAAAAAAACCTGCAGATGGTTTCTGAAGAATACTGAAAATTCAGCTTTGCATCACATTAATACATTTACATTTAAAAGAAATGATAATAATTAAAAAAAATAGGAAGGGTTATTTTAATTTGTGGAAAAAATCAAAATATTACTATTTTATGATCCAATAAATGTAGACTTGGTGAGCAGAAGATATTTCTTTAAAAAACATGACAATATTTTACTGACCACTATGTTTTAAATGTTAATGTATAACACAAGGGAAGAATGAAATACTTATTTCTAGGTTTTTTCTTTCTTTTCCAGTTTTATAGGTTGTTGTCCTGAAGTTTCACAAAAATGAAAAATAGAAAAGATTGTTTTTTGATAACTCTGGTCTGGCCTGGGAGCACCATAGATTAAGCTCTGCATTAAGTGTGAGCTGTATAAGTCAAGTTTCTCAAAAAAATGGGGCTTGGGGAGAACAAACACAAAACGTACACACACAGACACTCGTTTATATCCTCAGTCTGCTAAAGTGAAATGTCAAGGAGATAAGTGAAATAGTTTAGTTGTTCCCCAGAGAGTAGAAACCAAAGCAGAGCAATTATCTTAATTGTGTTCCAGTGGTGTTTATACCCATCATGCTCCGTCGCTGAATACTGTAGCTCTTCTCTTGTTCTCCGTCTCTCAGCGATTCCTTCTGTGTGGTAATCTGTTTATGTGCCATTCTGTCATGTTGTATTTTTAGTTTATAACAGTCATTTGTAATTTTCCTACCATTACTTGGCTTTTACGCTTGATTTATTCCCGCCTTGTCTTTCAGTGTCTTGGTTTAGAGATTCTTTCTTTAGACCAAGAAGTACTTTTAAAAGTAAGTTAGACATTTGACTATAAAAAGTCTAGTAACACATGTCCAGCTTGTCTTCCCACTTTTAAGCAACATAAACAACGAGAGTGGATCCATGTCAAATTATGTGTGTTTTTGTGCCATTTAAGGCCAGAATAGTTAATACTAAATAGTAGGTTTTAATTTAGTTAATTTCTGTCCTTTTCAATATAAATAATTGCCATAATGCCACAGACTGAAGATAAT
This sequence comes from Enteromius trimaculatus, assembly GCA_032361065.1. Taxonomy (NCBI): domain Eukaryota; kingdom Metazoa; phylum Chordata; class Actinopteri; order Cypriniformes; family Cyprinidae; genus Enteromius; species Enteromius trimaculatus. Next base: position 16,334,089 of record JAUMHP010000048.1, on the reverse strand, counting down.
ATATACACTACCGTTCCAAAATTTGGGATCAGTAAGATATTTAATGGTTTTTCAAAATGTTTCTCCTGCTCATCAAGGCTGCATTTATTAGATTAAAAATCCAGAAAAAAATGTAATATTGTGAAATATTATTTCAATTTAA
>JAUMHP010000048.1:16318729-16333847 GCA_032361065.1 Enteromius trimaculatus | reverse complement strand
TATATAAAAAACCATATATGTTTTATTTGAGTTTACATTTTCAGTCAATGGTTTTTGCTACCAATTATTCCTGCTGTGCCTTTATGGGAATCATTTGGAGGCATAGAGAGCACAACATGATGAATTCATTAAACATTGTCATTAGTTTTAGGTTGCCGCTGATCTCTCTGAATAATTTATTTGCTGTAAGCTCTCCTCTGTGTTATTGTGTTGACTTAATTGCCATTCTATTCAGCCAAGAATACAATTTTCCTGATTGGTTTAATTCCGGTGCTATATTAGAATTGTCCACGGGTTGCTGTTACTCTGATTCCAACAAAAGCGTATGATGTAACAACAGGATTGTGCTATCACTATGATGTTTGCAACGCAGCTTGGTGTTATAGTGAGAACAAATGAACTTCTTTCGCTAGGCGGGTTTATTCTTCAAGCCCTTTTCTCTGATGGCACGACCCCAATTAGCTTCCAGACAGCTCCTCAATGTTAAACACGAATTCTAGCAGATGCTGTTCTAGTTGTCACGTTGAGATGGAGAGCATACACACCAAACAAACATGTTTAGAATCGGGAAGCTTTCTGAATAAATGCCAACGGTGACAGACTGACTGCGAATAGAAAGGAAATATATTTAACATCTCGGTTGTTCTTGTAGATTAAATGGGGTGCAAATGAGGTGCTTGTGAAAGTTGCATGCTGCTCTGTGTTTTCCTCTGGGGGAAAAAGACTAGTAAATGTCTCGCGGAAAGTTTTAAATGTCAGAGATTTTGATTTGCACTTCGACATTTCTGTTTTGATTCTATTTTTATTTTTCCTAAGGGATTGTGGGATGAGAAGTTAAGTATACTTTATATTTAAAGTGTCTGTGAAGAGTAGTTTGTCCAAAAGTATAATTTTTATAATTTGCTTGTCTTAATGTTCTTCATGAAGGAATAGTGGACACAAAATGAAGGTTTGCAAGAAGATGTACTCACCCTCGGGCAATCCGAGATGTAAATGAGTTTGTTTCTTCATCGGATTTGGAGAAATTTACATCGCTTGCTCACCACTGATTCCTTTGCGGTGAATGGGTGCCGTCAGAACGAGTATCCAAACAGCTGATTAAAAACATCACACTTCCAACAGATAATCCACAGGGCTCTAGTTTATCAATAAACATCTTGTGAAGCAAAAAGAAGCATGTTAAACGAATCCATCATTAAGACTTCTAACTCAGTGATGCGTTTAAAGTGGTCAACAGCTCACAGTGAGCAATACCACTTTCATTTTGGTCTGTTCATAGCACAAAGATATTGTATGGCTTCAATAGACTTGGGAAATACTACACCATATTTATGATGCTTTGATGGTGGTTTTGTGTCATACTCCATTCATTGTAAGTGCATGGAAAATTACAGAATTTCTCCTTTTATAGCAAGTAGTCAAGTCCAACAGGTTCAGAATGACATGAGGGTGAGTTAATTGTGGTAGAATATTTATTTTTAGGTTAAGTCTCCTGAGCACAGTAAAATCCTCTTCTGAAGCGGACTAGCTAAAACATCGGGCTGAACCAGGAGCGGTTTGTGACCTACATGTGTAGTTGTGAATGCATGCAGTCTTTGAGACAAAGTTCAATTTGAGTCAATGACTTGAAAGTTTAGTAAAAGAAACAAGAGGAGACAGCAAGTCTTTTAAGCTTTCCGAACCCTTTTGCTGTGTCTATACCACTGTCTATGCAGGGATTTTATTACAGGAAGGCACACACACATACACCTACATCCAGGAAGTGGTGTGATTGAATCATTGATCAATTTAATGGAGGGTCTGGACAACCGACAGTGTCTTACTGCGGACTTTCTTGTGTAGTGTAGTGAGAATTCTGTAGTCATACAGAGACTTGTGAAGGATGAACATATATAAAGCACTGTTTTCAATATTGATGACAATAAAAAATTCTTATTGAGCAGAAAAGTCCCTTGAGCAGCAAATCTGCATATTAGAATGATTTCTGAAGGACTGCGTGACACTGAAGCCTGAATTAATGAAATTCTGCTTTGAAAATTACCCAAAATTATTCCCAGGTTCTCAGCAAGTGATTTCATAAACACAGTTGGATATGTCTTACGTGATGTGAACATAAACAGAAAGAAATTGGACATGTATTATTATACTGAATCTGTGCACTCAGTCTTAATGTGACAGCAGCCAATAAATACCTGCTGCTGTCTGTGATTAATATTAATCAAACAACAAAACGCAGCAACTCAGAATTGCAGGATTTAAAGTCCGAAGTGCGAGATAACAACATTTTCACTGTTGTGACTTTTTTTTTTATCTTTATATCACACAATTGTGAGTTAAGTCAGAATTATGGGATGTAAACTCGCAATAGTGGAAACTATTCTATATTCAGTATCTCAGTTCTCGCAATTATGAGAAAAAATGTCAGAACCGCAAGATTACGTCTCTCAAGTCTTACTTTAAAGGTTTATATCATGAAATTCTGGGAATTTATTTATTTGGAGGATGAGGAGTGGAGGATAAGGACTATGTGTATTTGACATGATGATGATGGTGATGATGAAGCCTTTATTTGTCACATACAATGCTACATGCAGTGAAATGGGACCCCTCCGACCATACACAAACATCACATTGGGGGGAAAGACAGGTCAGTCTAGAGGTAGCAAAGGAAATAAGAGAAGTATGATACATTTGGATAAGGAGGCGACACATCTGAATTGATTTTCTTCCCTGATGCTCATCCACCCCCCCCACAGAAACACACAGATCATAAGCGAACGTCCATTAGACACTAATTAGACATGTGAACAGTGCTCACACAACAACAGCACCTATTAATAAACACAGCGGCCCTTCCGCAGAAAACAGATTACAGTCATCATTATCTTAATTGCCTTGTGATGACTCGGGGAAAAAATGTTGCAAATTCAGTTTATGCACTTATAAATACAACCAATTAGCATTTCAAACCTGTTGTTCACCACAATGTTTTAGGGGAAGTCATTAATTGTAATATTATAGCACATTCTCGACATGGATTGTGGTTCATTATCCAATTTCACGTCACAAAGTTCCTTTTTCAACCCGTGGGAATGATAACGGTGTCCTGCTAATGGTCTTCTGGTAATTAAACAAGCAGATATGCAGAGCGCGGTCTAATGGAGTTACTGTGGTAACCATTATCAGCATTAACCATCAGTGCATGCATGAATCAGTCTCAACATTTGATTTGTTTTTCAAGCAAATATCCAATTTAGTCGACTCCGGTGAACCGGTATGAATATGCAAGAGTCTGCACACTCCCATTGCCTCCACAATAGACCAGCCTACTAATTTACCACATAGTTCCGCTTAATGCATAATTGATATTCATGAGGTCTGTTCACGTTGCTTACCATTTTACTGAGGCTGCCAGGAGATATTATTCCCCTCCGCTCAGACAAACAGCCTGATGCACGCTTGGGCTAAGACCCATCACAATGTAATTAATCCCTGTGGGTCTGAGAATGAGTTTTAACGTCGTCTGATGTGCTGTAGAGCTGTAGCAAAAACGAGGGTCATATCTGTAAATAAAAGTCAAAATTCATTAGCATTTAATTAGTTTTTTTTGGTTAGCATTGCTCTCATACTGTGAAAATTGATGGTGAGTGTGACGATTAAGCTCAGAAATGATAACAGCTTAATAATGACTTCAATTTTTTACTTGCAAAGCTGTTGGAAGGTTTTGGAAAGCTTGGAATACAGTGCAATAGTCGTTTGGGCAGTATTTGAACCCAATTCGTTTTAGTCCCACATGTAACGCTTCTATCTCTGATTGGTGTTCTTATAGAAGAAACACACTTTGATAGAGAAATGCGTATTGGATGTTCTGCTAAAAATCTGCTTTTGTGTTCTATGAAAAAACACAATGATTTTCTTACTCCTTTGGTTTTGAAAAACAAATATCAAAAAAACAAATGTTAGTAAATCCATTGAACTGTTGACCTGTGGACATTAGAAATGAGGCAGCAGTTTAGTTGTTTTCCCGATCTGAGAAATTGCCTCGGCACTTGGCCACACCGAGAGTGAAACTGATTTACTCCTGCTGCTCGGACAATCCCTGAGGACCTGCAGGATGTAGAGCAGAACGGCAGAGCAAAAAACCATCAAAATGGTTTGTACCGTGAAAAATGTGAGATGTTTTGAAATTATAGCAGAAAAGAGAACTTCTCTATGGAACCTTGCGTGTGTCCACATCCTATTTCACCCCAAAAAAGTTTTTTATATATATTGTATTATTTATATTTTAAATGTAGGGCCACATATTATAAAAAAAATAAAAAATGAAACTCACTTGTGGCGTATGATAATATTCACTTTCACACACTTTAATATTAGCAGGTTAAGCTCATTGTCGTTAAATGTTAAATTTATATTTTACATTTTAAAATTTTGAAAATTAATTTCAGTGCATGGTAAAATGACCCTGATGGATATTTAAGAACTTTACCATTTCAAATTGTGTGTTTTCTACAATGATGTAATATGAGAAGGTGTTATTAATGGGAATTGTTTAATTGTCATTTAAAATAATAAAGCCACTCAGCAAGGGTTTGTCGTCTTTATTGCAGAATATCACTTGTGATGCAATATGACCTCTATTTTTTTGGCTGATGGCGAAGGCAAGGTTTGTTTTGTTAATCACAGCTGGCTCTTGTGATCTGGTGGCCCAGGCTTTGGCCAAAACATCTTCACATAAGGAATATTTAATTGGTCTGGATTCTCTTCTCATCATGGCATCATAGCGAGCCCTATCATCCTCCTTTTGCTCGAGATGTCTCTCCCTTTGGGCTTCATAAATAAATCAGCAGTAGACTGGAATCTGCAGTTTCTAAAGTGTCAGACCAGCGATATACAGGTCTAGCTCTTTAGAAACTGCTACACATCCTTATTTTTTCACACTACAGGAAGATAAATCTAGCAACAGTGCCATGCTATTCATCCTGCTGTGAAAAATCACAGACGTGGAAGCTGTCTGTCTTTTATGTTATTGTCTGGATTTGAGAGGAAAATTCAAGGAAAATAAGGTTAGCCGTTTTTAAAACGTTGAACTTTGCTTATTATTGTTGAACTTTTTATCAATTATAATAGGCAGCCTTTTGCTATTAAACAATGTAGTGAATATGATTTAGACTTTGATTTAATGGTTAAATCAGAATACTGAACCTCTGAAACTTGCTAGAACACTTGCGGCTATCATGCATGTCAGCTTCTAGCGTGATTATGACACGCTCATGAATGCCGAGGATGTAAAAATCAGTTTTCTTAAGCCTACGTGTGACGTTTTCCCCTGCCGCAGCGATGCAGAATCTGTTTGACGTCTATCAGCAGCACTTATGTTCCAGTCTGATGGCCGTATAGTTGTCGCTGTCACATTCAGTGTTAACTTAGTGGCCCAAATCAAGAGTCTACCCACAATTCTCTGAAGCTGTACTGTAAAAAATCATTGTGTTTTCAAATGGCAAAAGACTGTAAAAATGCCAAAAATCTGTTCAGTGCGGAGTTTTCTTGCAGTGAACACTACGATTTTTGTTACATCTTTTGTTATTAAATTAATATTTATTAATTTATTATTTTTTTATTAGTTTTTTTGTTGTGTTGTGTTGTGTACAGCTGATCTTTTAACGGTGTACTTTCACACAGCAGCAAAATGGGTTCCTACGAGGAAGACGTTTTTCTATGTTTGTAATTGTAATTAAATATGGGTTTGTGTTACAAGTCTGCAAGTACACTACATTTGCTTAATTATATGTTCTGTAACGGTACATCTGCTGTCACGTTACTTAGGCAGACTATAATATAGTGCTTGAATCCTATAGATGCTTTTGTGATTGTTGTTGTTTTTGTAGCTTGACGTTCCGGGTTACCATCCGTTTAAATTATAAAGAAAATATGTTGTAGTAAGGAAACGGAGATGTGTGTGTCTGGGACAACTTGAAGGTGATGGAGTAGTTGCTTGATTTTGTAGCTTCTGGGTGCAAATGTTGTTTTGTGGAATGCTATTTTACACACACACACACACACACACACTCATGTTGGTTTTTATGATTTATGGGGACTCTCCATAGGTGTAATGGTTTTCATACTGTACAGGCTGTATGTGGTATTGCCCTACACTGACCCTACACCTTAACCTACCCCTTACAGGAAAATGTGTGCATTTTTAGATTTTCAAAAAAAACATGTTTGTAAGTTGTATGTTTTTAAGCCTTTTAAATTACGGGGACACTAAAAATGTCCTCATAAACACCTACATATTGTAATATCTATGTCATATCCATGTCATTATATAAATTTGTGTCCTTTTAAACCACGTAAACTCGTTCACACACACACTCAGACCTACCTGTACACACATACAGACTCGCACTCCCTTGTTTTCAGAGCACCAGGTGTTGCATTAATCAGTATGTGTACAATCAGGCATAATCATTTCAATCAGACATCCCAGTGTTTACGTTGTTTGTTTACTCTGATCGTTTCATATGCTGCTCAGCTCACATAAAAAAAATGCTATTTAAAATCAGTTTCTGTTTGCCAACAGTTTGAGTTGCACTGTTACAGACTCTTGCCAATTTAGCTTTTTTGGCACCTTGATAGTGCTGAAAAATGTGTAGACTGATGGAAAGATACAGTTCTAGCTCTGATAATATGATTTAAAAACAAAATATTTATTTTCATGCACCAATGGTTTACCATGGCTGACCTTTTATCATAATTATGGCCATTTTTTTTTTTTATAATAACAGTAATTCTCCAGTGTTATTACAATGACTGTACCTTGTTTGAGGGAGTTTTAGGTGTAACAGTATGCCTTAAAGTGCCCATGTTATAGGTTATGAAAGGTTTATAAAACACTTTTATTTTCATATTATATGCATTTATTTTTTAATCTGGCTCCCAAATGATTCATTCAGCGATTACTTTACTTTTTTTGTTTTTTTCTTCTTCTTCTTCTTCTTCTTCTTCTTCTTCTTCAAACCCCCTCTGATAACGCTTCAGAAACAGCAACTTGTGGCAAAAAATGAGTTTGCGTTTTCATTCAGACCAACACTAAAATCAAGTTTTTCAAGGTCTGCGCACGTAACAAGTGGGTGGTCAATATGCTAATGTTTCATTTTGGCGTCAACATGAAACATCTTGCGACTCCATTTTAAAAACGACCTGTTTTAATGATTCAGAAGCGACTCTTTCATTTGAGAGACAATAAATTTATACACGGATTTATAAAACTTTGCAGGATGTTTTCATTCACTTAGCGCTTTGGCACACAATGCATGAAAGCTCATTTTTAAACATCTATATTAAGGGCATTTTAAGCATGTTAAAATCACAGTAAAGCATAGCTTATTCCTTTAAAAAATACGATCCAAGCAGCTTAAAATGGTCCAGTGGTCCAGAAGGACATAGGGTTACATTTCCACTCTGATGACCGTTAACAACTGTCAAATGGCAGTGCCGTCCTGTTGTGCTCGGGGCCGGCTCGAATGCTTGAGATCTCCCAGAAGACAGCTTTAGACTGCTAGGTTAGTGCGACCGTTAAAGCTTGTAGCTTTTTCTTTCCTTTTGACACTTTTCAGACTTGTGAACAGATTTTTATCAGTTGGTTTAAAAAAATAAATAAAAGGTTAGTTTCGGACTTAACAGACGGACTGGTTGGAGTTCATGATTTCTGGCTCAAATATGAAAAGCGTGTGAAATGCATTTGCTCGCTGAGTCACAATGGTCCAAGTGCAAACTGCCAAAAGCGGACAGATGCCTAGCCATCTGAAAGTTTCAGAAATCAAACCCTTGAGTCATTCTCGCCCCATTTTAAGTGTGTTTGGTAAGACTGATGGAAACATTACCCATATGTCATTGTATTAGAACAGAAGTCAGCGTTGGACCAAGATGTTAAAAATGCAAAAACAGCATGTCACTGTGATACTGTACAGGTGTGTGTTGCAAGAATCACAATTAATCCATATTTTAGAGAAAATGTGCTTTGGTGGAGAGAAGAAATGCTGATAACCCTGCCAGCCTCTGTTTCTGCAACACTGCCATTACTTTGGCCACTTGCAGACCCGGAGCCAAGAGCGGATGTGCCAGCACAATCATGACAAGATGCTTGCTTCACGATCCTTTAACGGTTTCTTTCTCTCCGTCTCCTACTATTTTTATAAGTGCCTAGCCTGCCTTGTTTGATCTATTTTAAACCAAATCCAAGGGGGCGGGATTCTCATGAATGCCCTAAAAGGACAATTTTTTTCCCTTCTAAGAACCGTTTTGTAGATTTTTAACATTTAAAGAGGAATTTTCCCACTATAAAGAATGTTTTTGGAAATATTCCAGGAATGTAAACCACACATGCTTATAAAGAATATAAAAATGTAATGAGATCATACTGTACAGAGCAAACGGGGACATTAAGCTGAAAATACTTGCAATTTCATTTATTTCTACTTTCTTTTAAATTTAGAGAAAAAGAGTTTTGCTTCTTTTAATAATCAATCAGTCCCTTAAATTTGCGTAGGGTAAATTTAAATAAGACAATTGTTAACATACAAATAGTTTTAGGATATAAGTTAATGACTTCACCTTGAAATCGCTGACTTTTCTGAGCACACTTTGAGACTATACACTTTCTCTGAAAAATCAGAGAAGCAGACGACAAAAAGCCTCATTTGCTTTGAACGCTATTTGCTGTTCATGAGAAACATGCAGATACAGAAGAAATCATATTTATGAGAAATCGGGTAGCACTTTATTTAATTAGCTGCTTATTAGCATACGTAGTTAATAGTTAACAAGTGTTACCTATTCTAAAGTGTTACAATAATTTGGCTCCATCTGTAAAGAAACATCTACTTATTTAAATGAAGATTTTTCTCTGGGAGTATCTCTAGAACCATCCTGTCTGTCTATTTGAAATGCATTTATGCGGACAGGTTCATTTAGGTTGCATGGAAAGTACTCGGTAATTGCGTTCCTGTTCAGTTGAGGAGGGTCATTGTCTGAGGGCAGATCGAGTCTCATTTACTGCAGATTTCACCCAGACACACACATGCACACAGCATTTCACTCTAACACTTTGAGACACAATCTTTGTGACACATTCTTATCTCTCGTTCCCTCTCGCTCTGCTCGATTGTGATGTCTCAAGCAGCTTCGGTCTGCCGCCGGTGCTCGCTTATCTTGAGGTCAGACACGCAATGGGGGGGGGAGGATCGGTCAGACAGAACAACACACGCTGGCTGAGATCGGTCAACCCGAGCAGTAAGCCATGAAACGCTGCCGCAGGCTTTGAAGATCACACTGAAGAGCAGATCTAAGGCGGAGCGCACAGAAAGCAGACGAGCTGTGGTGATATACGAATGCGCAGATTCCCAAAATGCGGACGAACTTCACATGAATTACACAATCCACACTGTCACTGACTCTGGGCGCTTTGAAGAATGAACTGGATTTTTTTGAGGACTTAACTCGCCGTTGCTTTTCTAAGGTTGTTTTGCTGTTCATTGTTTGAGTGTAGTTAATGATTTGACTTGCTGCTAGAATATTCCAGTGTCTGTTAATGTCTAGTGGTGTTTTCAAGCTGAGGTCTAAGAGCAGTGTAATCGTTTTCTAAAAACTCATACATGTTTGGAGGATTTACTTTAATATTAGTTGAATTAGATGAATAAATAAATAATTTTTTGGGAACAGAAATGCTCTAAAACAGCAGCTTTGCCAGACTAACTTTGCTCGCAAAATTTAATGTAGCATCACAGGAAGTATGGGCGGGCCCAGGCTACTTTGATCGCCCAAAAATTAAAATTCTGTCATTAATTACCTACCCTCACGTTGTTCCAAACCCATAAAACCTTTGTTCATCTTCGGAACACAAATTACAATATTTCTGATGATATCAGAGAGCCAACTGTCACTCCATAGACAGCAACACAACTGAAATAATCCCAGAAATGTAGTAAAAACACTGGTAAAACTGTCCATGTGACATCAGTGGCTCAACTTCAGTTTTGCAATGCTATGAGAATACTTTTTTTTTATTATTATTATTATTATTATTTGTGCAAAGAAACCAGAAATAACATAATTTACTCAACCATTCTTCTCCCCTGACGACTTCTCCCCATTTTAGAGAGTATCACAGCACATGTGTACGCTTTCTTCTTCGTGAACGACTGCAGATTACATACGTGCACATGCTTTCCCTCGAATGTAAAAGAGATTGATTACATCACATACGTTAAAGTTTGCAAATGCATTGTAAAACTGTCTGAAATGGCGGACGACATAACTCATGGAAAAATAATGGTTGACTAAACTTTGCACAAAAAAAGTATTCTCCTAGCATCGCAAAACTGAAGTTGAGCCACTGACGTCACATGGACTATTTATTTTACCAATGGATTTAATACGTTTCTGGACCTGGGATAATTTTAGTTGTATTGCTGTCTATGGAAGGTCGGATGGCTCTCTGAAATCATCAAAAATATTAAAATTTTTGTTTCAAAGATGAACAAAGGTCATATTAGGGCGAGTAATTAATGACAGAATTTTCATTTTGGAGTAAACTAACCCTTTAAAGAATAGAATAAAAACAAACTAATAAATATGGTAAAAGATCATTAAATAAAAACGTTAAATACTATAATGGAAATATAAATATTACAATAACAATGTCAATATGTGGAATTATTTATTAAAAAATAATTTACAAAATACATTTTAGTTATGAAAAATATGAGTATTAATGCAGAGTTATGAGTTTTTGCAACAGTTTTTTTAATTTAATTTTAATTGTTCTCCTTCATTGTTGTTTAAACCTAAATTTATTAAGCCACCTTCAACATTTGTCACATCTGTTTATTTGCAATAGTAATAAAATATAACAAGGACTTAGAGTTAAACTGTCGGATCAAATTCATCTTGATAATGCCACCCTTCTGTTAGACTGTCTCGCAAATGAATTAGGTTCAATAGCTGTTAGCTGTAAGATTTTAGTACAAACTTGTATAAAAACAATTGAGGTTAACTAATTACCAAGCAAAGCTTAATTTTGTTCAGTGTGATGTAAAAAGGCCACCGAAAAAAAACGTCAGCTAAATGTGTCTGAATAATTTTGGTCCCAAATTTTCATCAGTTTAACTGGTAGTCCACTGTATGAAGAATTTATGGATAAAATATGTCAGTGTTTACTTGATTTTGCCATCTTCACTTACATACATAAACTACAGTACCCACTAGTAAATGCAAATATATCTGGTGTCTGAATAATTTTTGGTTCGACTATAAGTTTGTTATATGTTGCTGAATTATTTCATGCTGGCATATGACCTTTTTTTAAAGCGGATTCAGAAAGATGCATTTAAGTTTTTACATAAATACATTTTAAGTTTTTCTTTGTACAAAAAAAGCACGGTTTACTCAATAAATATTTTCAATATAGCTTTAATAATAAACTAAAATATTGCCTGTTGTTGTGTTGGGAGCTGCTGGAACCTTGTTCAGACAGAGGTTATTTGATTGGACTCCCAGCATTGCCTGCTCACAGCCTGAGGCAGTTTTGTTTCTCTTACAAGCTCTCCATGAAAACTTGTGAACTTCTTTCCAGCAGACTGCAGATGTAAATTGATGGGTTTCTGTAGAGAACACATGCTGTTGTCGTTCACGCCGCACTTGGTAAATAACATGCATTCTCAGAAAAGAAACGCACGCTGCAGTGTATTTGCGTGTGGTTGTCTGCTGTACATGTGCCCTCCGATGCCCGCCGCTATCAAAGTGCTGAAAGAGACAATAGACAGCCTTGTATCTAATAGCAGACAGCGATAACTGTTGCCAGGTAACCACACCTGACATTAAGCTGAAAGTACTCTGTCATAAAACCGCATTTTATAAACTCTACCCAAGAGACAGTGCTTTATTGCAAAGTGTGGTCACCCTTTTTTGGCAAAATGTTGTGGGTGAAAGAAGCTCAGTTGTCAAAGCATTACATGAATCACCTCTGACGTTCTGCTGGTGGATATTATGAACTGAACACAAACAACTTTTTTTTGTGCTGATTTCCTGTTGACAAGCCCCCAAAATTGTACAGAACAACAGTAAATGTGACTGCACCTTTATGAGTATAACAATAACCATATTATATGCTTTCTAATTTGGTGTGAGCACCTTAAATGCATTCTGACTTGCATGTCACTCCAAACCTGTTCTTTCCTATGTAGAATAAAAAAAGAGATATTTAGCAAAATGTTGAGGTTGCACTTCATTAATGCAAAACTTCAACTAAACCCAAGTTGTTTGCATGACATGCAATAACTAACGACAATGATGCTGCCTTCTTATTGGAAATGTCCTACTTTTCACTTCTGAAGTCATATTTAAGACTTCGTCATATTCAAGTGCTTTAATGAATCATTAAGAGTGCTGCCTTGCTCTTCTACAGTATATACTTTCAACAAGTTAAATAGGCAGCTTGTCACATACACACTATTTATGCTGTATATTAAACATAAAACATGCATCAAATTATTATTTCTAAGAGTAAAAGTGAAGACGTTCAAAATAAGACAAGGCAGTGTTTCTGATGTTTATGGCCCATTCAAGATATTTCTAGTTGTCAATACAACTTTAGAGACCCGTTATATCCAGATGCACCAGGTTTGATTGTGCACAAGCGTGCATGAGAATTAAATACAGACAAACTTACAAATATGACCAGAATATACTCTACTTATCCTTTTTTTCCTGTTTCGCAATTTTTTTATGGGATGTGCATTGGGAGTGTAGTACCACATGGTGGCAGCGTTAATCCAAATCTTTTATGCCACATTTCTGCTTTACGATTAAAGCTTAAACGTACAGGACTACAGGACTGAATTCAGTTAAACTACTCTCTTAAATTGAACAGAAATCACTTCAGCGCAGATTTCATTTAGGCCTTTATTGCAGGAAATGCTGTCCAACTTCCAGTCATTTATAAATGAGTTGATTCCTTTTAAGTTAAAGTGGAAAAGGCATCTTTAATTTCTTTTAAACTGAATTGCTGTACTGCACTTGTCAGAGATTTACTATGTTATTATTGAGCATCTGTCTGAACATCTCAGCATTCAGGCGCCGTGTTGTTTGGCTTCTTAAAGGACAATGCTGCGTTACATTTTCTTGTTGCTGCTTTTGACTTTTTTTTGACCTGCTTTTAATTTGGTGTGTGTGTGTGTGTGTGTGTGTGTGTGTGAAGGGCTGTTACAGACTAATTAATCTTCTGCTGCCCTTGCCATATCAGCTGTTCACAAATTAACCAGAGTAAATAGTCCTGTTTCTACCTCCATGTGTCCCCACAGAGGACAATCGAGGATGAGAGATAGAGAGAGAGAGAGAGAGAGAGAAAGGTGGGGAAGTATGAGTAAGTCAAAATAACGAGGATGTATACGAAGTTGTAATTTATTAATTGTGAGGACAAGTATGTTCATCTAAATGTCCTATACCCAAAAATGGCATATAAACGATTGCGATTGTGTATATTTGTACTAGGGGATATATATATATATATATATATAATATATATATATTACCTACTGATCATGTCACATGAATCCTAAGTGAATTGTAATAACTTGCGATAAATGGGGCACTCTGAAATAATGTTCCTTTAAAAATGAATGGTCACCTTTAGCATTAGCTGTAGAAGAAAAGCTCTAATGGCTTTTGTCTCAGACAGTCCGACCCCATGACACGACATTTCAAAGTGATTATGAAATGTCCTGTGCCACAGACGCTAGACGCCGTCTGCTTCTCATATCGGGACAGTAACGGCTACCCAACTTAAAATAATCTCTTTTTATTGAATTGACTTTGAATGTCCTCTTGGGCCGCTCTTGGTTGTTTTCTGGCGGATTTTTTTAAAACTCTGACTAGGAGCTAGCTCATGTAGCACTGGGGATTGGGTAGTGTTATGTATTTTACAGTTTTTGAAGCACGTGCTCACTAAATGGATCCATTGTAGTGAATGGGTGCCTTCAGAATTAGAGCGGAAACAGCTGATTACAATAATCCACAAGTAACCCACACCACTCCAGTCCATCTGTTAATGTCTTGTGAAGTGTTAATAAGTAACTAAACCATCATTGCAATGTTTTTAACTGTCCATAATATTAATTCCTTCAGTGTAAAAGCATCTTGTCTGAATCGGGAGAGATATGCACAGATCAGATTTAAACAATTATGTTGGTGGTTATTGATATGAGAGGACAACAACAGGTAAAAATGGTGTATTTGGGATTTGACTGTTTAAAGCTAAATAGCATTAATGAAGGATTTGTTAGCGGAGTTGTGCCATGTTAAATTTCTCCAAATATGTTTTGATTAAGAAACATACTCTCGGGTTCTTGGTCATCTTGGTTGACCGCTAAATTTTCATTTTGGGGTGAACTATTCCCTTAATTATTTGTTATTCTTTGGGTTTTACAAGAAGCATTAATTGCCTGAATGAAACATAAATGGGATTAAAGTTCAATGAACTACAAAAGAGTAATGGGTTTGTTACTATAGTAACAGGCATTCAAAGTAAAAAAAAAAAAAAGATTGTTTGAAATAACCAAACAAGAGATCCGTTAATGTTAAAGAGTACTCTGTGCTGTGCCTGAGGTTAGCAGAGGTTATATGCTGTATGTTCATCTTTAAGAGATCAGCCTGAGAAAGTAGTACAGCTGATTCTCAATTAAATTTTAATTGAAGAAGTTATAGTACATTTAGTCTGAGTTTATAGAATGCAATATATCCTGCTGTTAAATTCATCAGCTGTATAGCACCAGAGGGAGTGTTTTATTATGTTAGAGAGCTTTATATTCAGTGTTCGGCAGCAGGCAGAATATATTAATGTTTCTGTTTATACAAACTGTTCAGTATAACCACAAAAATAATTTACTTTCACAATGAATCACTTTATATGTAGTTCAGAATATTCCACCTTTTTACACTCAAAAATGAGCAGTATGTTTTGGCTCATTGTTCACTTGTACTATGAAGCGCCACCCAATCACAGTCTAATAAGGCCTTGTTTGCAGCTTGTGGTGAACCCTCTGTATTTGCTTTCATATAG
>JAUMHP010000048.1:16297187-16308904 GCA_032361065.1 Enteromius trimaculatus | reverse complement strand
CAAACAATTAATCGTGATTAATTGCATCCAAAATGAATACATAAACATACACACATGCCGTACATATTTTAAAAAATATATTTACAAGTATATTTTATATTCTTATATTTTATATTACACATAATTATAATTATTTATTATATAACTTTTTTTAAATAACATTTAACATGCTTATATTTATGCACACTTCATAAATCTACACAGTACACACATTTTTAACACATATTACTAATTTGATTTTTTTTTTTTTTTTATTACTTATGTATCGTCTGTGTAAAGTATCTTTCTGTCTCCTATATCTGTGTTTTTATGTATCTTTTTTGTATACCCCTATTAAAATGCAATTTTCCACGAGCTCTTTCAGACTGTGTTTTAGTGTAAAACTAGTCAGGTGAGAAACAGGCTGTGAGGGTCTCCACCCACCGGTGTTACCTGATTATCCGGATTAAACTGAAAGGAATTTTCAGCTGAAAATATTTTAATTTATTGTTACCTTTTTAGGTTTTCTTGTTTGATAAATTCTTCTTATGACTTTTATTTCTGGATGTAGAAAATGTTACAGATTAAAAGCATTTCCTGGCTGTTTTTTTTTTTTTTTGTCAGCGAGGGACTGAGAGGTTTTACGTTCAAACGGGAGTTTGAAAATAGACCTGAATTCTGTCAGTTTTATTTCTGAAATAATTCCCGTGACTCCTGAGTCAGCCGAAAGCCTGGATGGTGTCGTGTGTCTAAGATCAGACTGAATATTCATTTCATCCATGCATGCTGGGAAAACAGAAAAGATATCTGAAAGAAGACAAATATAACGCTATTTAAGAAATGTTTTGTGTTTATCATTCCATTATTTGCCTATTCATTTGCATACATAAAATATTCAACCACATTTTGTGTTATTAATATATGCATTGTGCAAAATGTGCCTCAATAGTTGCGAAGAAGTTTTTTGCGTGTTAGGGTGTTCCATGTGATTGCTAGGTGGTTGTTCACTGATCCATGTCCAAATAGCCCACCAACAATATTTAGATACTTGATTGCTTAGGGCTGTTTATGATGTTTACCATGACATGACAGCAATAGCACAACACCCAGCTCTTTCATTTCCATGGTCAGTTATTCTAGCCCTTGGGGCGGGTTTTGTTTGTTAACCTGAAATCTGTTCTGGACCCTCCTGCTGTGGGCAGAGTAAAGACCATTTATGGAGAGAATACTAGAAAACAGGTTTGACTTCTTCACTTCCCCAAGAGCGGGGAGTGAAACTTCCACTGTCTGATATACACAGAGTCCTCAACAATCAGGTGGACATCTCAAACCTGAGTCTCTGTCTACTTGGGTGCGGACATAAAAGCTTTAGAGAGAAGAGGCCTGGAGCTGCTGAGAAGCATGTTGGGGAACTCAGTAAATGGCAATGGCAGAAGATTGAGCCTTTCTGAGGCTGTTCTACTGAAAGTCAACCATCTGTGGTAAGATACAAAGTTGTCTGCGAGAACTTTGGTGATAATAGTCCCAAAGGAAAGTTTTACTGCTGAAGAGATTTGTTTATAGCTTGGAGTTCTCAGTTATGTTTCATTTAACTTTGTAATCTGGACACCGTATTCTACTGTACTTGAGATTTCTTCTGTAAGTCATTAGTGAGTTTTCAAAGTTTCAACTTCAGAAGTAAATTCAGAGTGGTTGGAGAAAGTATAACGAACCTGATACTGTAAGTCGTAACATTAATAGATGTAGACTACTTAATTTCCCAGCATGCATCCGCCATGAATAAATGATGTAGATACAGTTTGTTTTATTGCTTGCTGCTTTTATTTATGCTGTCCCTCTGAGTCATTGTAGCACGACAAGAGTGTGCGTGCAGTCTAGATGGTTTTCATTATGTCCTAGCTAAGGCAAAAAACAAGTATTTCATTTTAAAAAAATTTTATTTTTATTTATATAATAATTATTTCATTTCTATTTATTCCTAAAGCAGTCAAGATCATACAATCACACCTTCTTTTCATATGTTTTGTTGTGTATTTTCTAGTTTTAGAAGTTGTGTGGTATGTGGGTAACCATATTGGTAATGGAAACAAACACTGTTGTTTAATTTCATGAGATTTTACCACCCAGATTTACTGCTGCAGCATAAAGTAAGGACTGATGGGAACTCTGTGGTGACTGTCACTGTGAGAGACAACTTTAAGATTCAAGTCATAAACAAGTCATTAGTGCTCTTTTGCACAAATAGTGTATCCATATTAATAGCCATGTCAAATTGATGCTAATTTATATCAGGAGTGCATGTAGAATATGTTTGACAGCAGTTTACTGAAGCTACTATGGTCTAAAAACATTCCCTTCCGTTTGTCCTTTCAGGGCATATTATCTGCACTTTATTCTTACTGACTACCGGTATAGCCAACCTGATCTCACTCCAATTCGTACATCTTTTATGAGGTGGCTAATCCATACAAATTCGTACAACCTCACCCTACTATTTCTACTAAATCGTACGGATTTTATGAGTTGCCAATTCGTATGAATGACCTAAGCGTAACCCCGCCCCTAAACCGATGCTCAGAGCAGGCTGTAGCCTACCGGTGGAAATATACGGCCCGCAGACAGTACAGACATGTTGTCGATGAGTGACGGAGCAGAATAAGAATGGAATAAAATTTAAATGCGTTCTCGAAGGACGTTCAACTCTGTCTGTTCATAGTTGTCTTAGCCTATTTTAAATGACAAATGTCATAGGTCTATTTTTAGTGGGCGCGGGGCTAAAAAAACAGTCCCGCACACTGGTCTGCTAGGCGGCGATCAAATATTCAAGCACAATGTCTCAGGTGCATGGGGCAAGGCTGAAGTAATAATGACCCTGATCTGATCATAAAGTCGTTCCGAGTCACAGGCCTCAAGTCCAAGTCAAGTCTCGAGTCACTGCTGTCAAAGTCTAAGTAGAGTCTCAAGTCGCAAGACATCAAATTTTGGACTCGAGTCTGGGTCGAGTTGCAAGTCATGTGACACGAGTCCACACCCCTGGTGTGAGGGATGTTCCCATCTAAGTCATTCAGTTAAGTATGTCTGCAGCTGTGGGAATGGTTTGGGATTGGCAGCCAGTCCCTTTGAGTTAGTTTAGAGGGCTGAGTGGGCTAATTGTAGGCTTGACAGATAGCATCCCTTTAAAACTACATAAGAGGCTCATATTACACACACACACACACACACACACACACACACACACAGGCAATGTTTTGAGTTCAAAACAAGTTAAGCTTTATTGACAGTATCTGTGACATGCTGTCAGTTAAAACAGAACATAATTTGACTTGTTAGAAGTTGTTTTTGTAGTACAGCATCTACACTGGAAATCTTTAGGGCAAGGCTTTTAAAAGCAAAAAAAATGAAGGTAGTATTTTTTAGTTTGTGTTTAAATTAATTTGCCCTTTTAAAAATGTGTTATGTTGTCTTAATTATTCTAGGTAGATAAATCTCATATAATTCTAGATCTATAGAGACCAGATCACGAATGGTTATGAGAACTGAATCAGGAGATTTAAAAGATCTCATTCAAAAGAAGGATTTTGTCATGATGAATCTTCCAAGGCTTTGAATTGAATGTAATTATATGGCACTAACGACAGTCTCCAGTCAAGGGAAGTGCGTGGGAAATTTCATTTTATTGCTGTGTTATGTTTGCATCGACTTGTATAATGTGTAATTGAATTGTCAGATTTGGGTGGACTCTTTCTTTCATCAGCAGGTTGTACTGGTGGCTGTGGGGATGGAGAAATGTTGGCTTGAGAAAGGACAAGTGGCAAAATCTCGAAACGGGTCCAATAAAGGGATGCAGAAACCTCAAACTGGTTCGCAAGTAATAGATTCTGGGCTGATAACCCAAAAAAAGGCAAGAGAGGAGAGGAGTGAGTCATAAAATGGTGTGAGAAGCCAGGGGGAGGCAAAGAAACAGAAAGAGTTGGGAGGATGAGAGAGAGAGAGAGAGAGAGAGAGAGAGGGAGGGAGCGATAGGAAAACGAGAGCTCTGTCTGTCACCTGCCCATTCGGTTTAGAGCTGCAGAACAGATTGCTCAGCGCTGATTTGTCGCCTGTGCATGTGTACAAGTAAGTAATGTGTCGCTCTCTCTTTTTCTCTGTCACTCCATCATAAGATGGTCTGTCTTCTGCTGGTGTGGAGCTCAGGTGGTCGTAGTGGGAGGCAGTCATCTGAAGAGGTGTCAGACAGCATTAGTGGAGCAGGTTGTGATGAAGACGAGTGAGCCGTGTGTGAGCTTGATTTTGGTAGCGACGCACCGATACCGTTTTTATGGTGACTGTGTAGTGATTTCTTGGAAATGTTGGTTAAAGATATCTCTTTTTTTAGATTTAAGTGTGCTTAGGCTATTAACTTCATTATTAATAATAACAAATGTAGAAAAGAATGTCATTCGCATCTCTAGTTTTTGCATAATAGTGATTTAGTAAATCATATTGCTTTTACTTGCGGTTTGCTCGTAGTTCACACTTAGGATTGAGGTTTTTTTATTGCTGATAAATGAACATACAGCCTTTTTAATTGATATAGTGTTTATGCGTGGTTTTTATCTTAATGCACACTCTGTTCTATAGTTCTGTGCTAGTGTCAGATAGCTTATTGCTAATTCATGTAAACACAGTCAAATTCATTTGTATTAGCAGGTGCACCTGACAGACCTAGGGAGCAGTGCTGTTTTGCATTTTCTATATGAATCCTGTAGCTCTTTCTGCCTCCAGGTTTTCCTAAGCTTTTCCTATCCCTTGCCCAATGTGGGTCTTAAAGGGGTCATATTTTACTTTTTTAAATAATTTAATTTCTATATTTTTGTTGCTTAATAGAGCATAGCCCTAACATCATGCTAAGGAAGATTTAGTTTTACACAAATACGTTTAAATGCTGTTCTAGCCCAGATTTTTAGACTTGTTTCTAACCAAAGTATCTAAAAATAAAAAATAAAAAAGTAAAAAAATAAATAAAAAAAAACTAGTAAAAATTAAGTAACTTTTCGCTTAGAACAATCCAAATAATCTGCCAGTGGGGTAAGGAAAAAATCCTATTTCAAACAGAAAACTATTATTCTAAATATTTATTCCATTGGCAGTTTATTTTGTTTGTTTTAAGTAAAAACTGACTGAAAAGTAAAAACTGACTGACTTTTTTTTTCTTGTCTCAAATCTTTCTTGATTTAAGAATTTCTAGATATTTTGTCTGGAAACAAAAACTTCTTGGCTAGAAAAGCATATTTTGAAGTGTACCTCCTTAAAAGTTGTTGGTATGATTTTATTTATTTATTTATTTATTATTTATTTTTTTTTTTAAAGAAGACCCTCACCAAAATTGATTTGTTAAAATAAAAAATAATATTAAATTGTGAAATATCACTTTAATTTAAAATGGCTGTTTTCTGTGTTAATATATTTTAAAATGTAATTTTTTCCTGAATTTTTCAACAGCCATTATTCATTATTCTGCTACCGTACCATTAAGAATTTTATACAGTATGCGCACTGTCGTGATTTGCTAACCTCTTCAAATTAAAAAATAGGTGACACTTATGGGTTGCAGAATTTACTATAAGATCCTAATGTGCTTTGAATGGTTGTGCGGAGCTGTAGGTGCTACACGCAGACAGGAACAGCACAGTGTGGGTGAGCATTTGTAGAATAAAGATGGATCAAAAAATGCAAGAACAATTAAATTAAATAGAGAGCAAGTAATTTTAGAGCCTGGTGTAAATGCAAATACCCACACTCAATGTATCTGGCATTGTGCGTGTTGTATCAGCCTCTTGTGCCCCATCTCAGTCAAGCTTGGCTTATGTGCTGTGACAAATCAACAGCTTGTACCGCTGTCAAAACTCCTCTACGACTTCAGGGGCTTTTCAGCACATAACCTGCCATCAGGCTAATGAAGTGAGTCAGCTCTGGCGATCCTCAAGAGGTAAAGATCTAACAAAACACCGCTGTGCCTTTGGTGACAGTACATGATGTTGCTGGCATCTGACAATCCCTTTCAAGATGCGTCTCAGCCACTTACTACCGAAATGGCTTTTTGTCCTGCTGTCTAAGGTGACCTCGGTTTCATTTGGTTTTTAACAGTATGCAAATTTTCCATGCAGCAGAAGTAGACGCTTCACAATTCTCCTTAATTGGACTTTGTTTGATGTCATGTGGTCCTCACATAGTCTTGTGATCTTCTGTGAACTCTGCACATAAGAGGTTAAGACCTCCAAACAATAGTGTTGCACATTGTAGCCAAACCATTAAATATCATCACAAAATCTGGTCCACATTGCAGCATGGTTTGGTCAAAAACACCCTGTTCAGCATCTTAACAATTGCATTCTGCTGAGTCCATCATAAAAATGAAGGCTCTTTTCAGGCATCTATAAACCCTTTTCTGTTAGCAAACACTAATGTTTTTCCATGGGTGGGGCTTAGGTGGAGGCAGAAAGATTTACTAACACTAGATTTAACGTATGTTAGCTTTATTAACGATGACTGGAGAAACTCCAGATTTTACCTGCATATGTAGGCCACTCACTGTCTGGGACACGTGATTGTTATTTAAAAAAAGGTTGCTTTAACGGATGAAAGCAGATCAGCCAAATTCATACATACACACTCAAAGCTTGGATGATCTGACAGGATTCCCACTGGTTGACTGACTCGCATCTTAGATGTATAATAAAGACAAACTGCATTTCATTTATTTTTGTTTGTTTTTCTCTGAGCAAAAAATAAATAGATTTTTATCTGATTTACAGAAGACACCCTCAATTTCAACCAACTATTTCAATGTCATGAAGACAATGTCATTCAGTGTAACTATTTTGTCAGACATATTTACAACAAAAAGACTAATTACTGATTGACTTCCAGTCAAATGCAAAGTAGTTGTTGTAATTTTTACATTTTTAAAATTTGCTGTCTTTCCTAGAATTTGCCCATAAGAAATCTTACTAATTTAATACAAAACAAAATGTAATATGCTGCCTTATTTTTATATATATTTGAATCTGTACAAGTCAGAATAAGCATGTTGTTTGAATTTTTATATAAATGTTGTTTACGCTGATTGACAAAATAACATTTCAACAAAATTGTACTCCATAAACTTGTTTGAAACCTAAAAAGTAGACACTTACATTTTTATATGGACATAAATTAACTTTTGCCCATTTCTTTTAACGTGGACAACGTAAACCATCTTGACCCATATACGTTTAATTTCAGCATAAAACTGTTTTTATAGCTACGTTATTATTCCAGCCACAATCACAACAATGTATGCACAATTACAAATGATTACACCTATGAATCATCCGTTTGTAGCACTATGATGTAGGCCCTAAAAGAGTCTATAGGGGCGGCAACTAGGAACCTAGCCAGCATGGTGGCCCCTAGACAAACAATTTTCCCCTCAAGCCATATTACATGTTTCATTCCCACCAGCAGTAGATGTCTTTATTTGCGGCATTTACAAATGTCAGCAGCCAGTGAATGGAGGACTCCGTGATCAGAGCTGGGGTTTTTTTGCGATAGATGAGCTGAAATGTAAATTCACAATTCATGCAGCTGATAGAGCACAAGAATTCTCCCATCACAACTTGCAGTGTTACATATATCGAGGCTGAGAAAACAATTGAACGCTGCAGACAACATGTATCTAAGTGCTGTTATCACCGTTTTCCCTGTTTAAGAGTACTTTTTTTTTTAAATGGCTTTTTAAAAATGCCGGTAGCCTGTGTTTCGTATGTGTTTGGCCAATCAGCAAACATCACTGATAGTTCCTATAGAACTGTTTTAGGCCCTATTGTGAAGTAGGAGCTAATTTAGTTCCCCTTTAAACTGAGTTCCTACTTCCTGCTGTGTAGACATGCCAAAAACCTGTTCTCATAAAAATATGTACCTCTGTGCACTTTTTGTCCAGCACCGTTTTATGTACCTCAAGGCACGTTTCGCTGCAGTTTCAAAGAGTGTAAGCTAAGTGAGCTACCAAGTAAACCTACCGTCTATGAAAACCCATAGATATGAAGCTATGAAGTTAATGCCATGCGAACAGGTAGCAACAGGCAGGTACTTCCTCCAATAGTTATTTCTAGGAAAAACTATGAAAAGGTTCCGCTGGTGTGAAAACCCCTTATGGTTCCATAAAGAACATTTAAAACCCATGAACCCGTTCCATTCCACAAACATTCTATAGAATATTTTTTTCTTTTAAGAACCGTTCACTGAATGGTTTGTCTATTGCATTGTTGTGAAAGCCCCCACCTTTATTTTTATGAGTGCACCAAATGCATCAAACTACATTGTCTGATGTATCTGTAACTATATAAACCCTGTTCAGAAATTCATTGCCAAAAGTTGCAAACCATGCCAGAAGACCAAGAATTTATGCACTAGTTCCTACTAGAAAGTGTTCATTGTGGTAGAAGGGGAATTTGCAAACACTTCTTTGAAAAAAACATGACCACTTTGACTCCTGGAAATTGTGTGACTCAGCCAATAGCATTGGAGCTTGCTGTTTTGAGTTTCCCCTGCCATTTTAATATACAGTATCCAGCAGGCAATGCCTGAATCATATGCGGGCTTGCCATCTGAAGGTGCTTTCACTCCGACCGTGAATAAATCGCTGAAGGTCGCCCTCCAGAGGTCATCTCTCATTGAAAATGCTTTTCAGTGCTTTCAATCTGTTTATTTCAGGTGTGTTAGACCAAATATCAAATTCCAAAGTAACTGTTATATTTATGGTCATGTTTTACTGTTAACCGTAAGTCCACCTCATGCAAAATTCAATGTAATAATAAAATAATATGCTGGTTTCAGTCGGATGAATATATCATTATTAGCTCATAAAACAGAGCATCATGTGCCTTCAGACAGACATTCATATGCATCCAGACGGGCACGGAGGAACAGATTGTGCGCCAAATAGCAGGGGAGTTTTAATTGATTTAGGATCGGCTGTTAAAAGCGCAGTCAATGTGATGTGAAATAATGTGTTTGAACTGAGGCACTGGCTTGAGTCAAATTATAGGCCAGTGGACAGAAAACTCAGGGCCTGGTTCTACTCCATGCGGTGTGTGTCACTGAGCCGTACTCTATCACCGTCTGCGTCCACACACACACACACCTGTGGCTTTTTCAGCATATTGTATTGCTTACTAACTAATCAATTCCTTCTCAGCTGGAGCAGTCGATGATGCTGAGCGTTTCTAATTTGATGTTCAGATGAACACTTGGAACAAATGCGCCAGTGTGACTGATCTGAGTTGTTAATGTTCCTGCCTTAGTTCTGAGGATTTTTGTTTGTCCACAGGAAACAAGATGGCAGAATCCCACGAATCTCTGACCCGTTAGAACGTCCTGGTCTGGTCAAGTCGTTTCCACCATCACCTGCCCCAAATCTTCTAAAGGTTTGGCCTCTTTCCTCTAATCTTGTTATATTCCAGCAAAGCCTTGGGTTCAGTTGGAGAAGTGGTAGGAATATCAAACGACTGCCTTCTTTCATTTACTTCTTCCTGCTGTTCACCTGTCTTTTTCTGTTTCTGTTACAAATAGATGAGCTGCTTTTGTGTGTGTGCATGCATACTACATATAACCTACTTTTATTTATTTTTTTTGGTAACATTTTGTTGATTTCTGTGGAAGATTTTTGGAGTGTCAAAAATAAAAGGATGAAATAAGCCATTTAATTATTACTTAAAAATGTACAATACTGTTTGTATTTTTTT
Source organism: Enteromius trimaculatus (assembly GCA_032361065.1). NCBI lineage: Eukaryota > Metazoa > Chordata > Actinopteri > Cypriniformes > Cyprinidae > Enteromius > Enteromius trimaculatus. The sequence continues at coordinate 16,299,161 of JAUMHP010000048.1, read as the reverse complement.
TTAAGAAATAAATATGTTATTCAGCAAGGAAGCATTTATCTATTTAAAAGTGAGAGTAAAGACAATTTTAATTTGATAAGATTTTGGTTTCAAATAAATGCTGTTCCTTTGAACTTATCATAGTTTCCACTAAATTAAGCTGCATTAAGGTTTTTAGTGTTAATGATAATGACATGTTTCTTGAACATTCGCATATTAAAATTATTTCTGAAGGGTCAACATTGAAGACTGATGTAATAATGGTAAAGAAAATCAGTTTTGCTATCACAGGAATAAACAAATATTGTAAATATATTTCAATAAATATATATTTAAAACAAAATTTTTTATAGTTCAATAATATTCACAGTATTTATTTTTTCAAGACATTATTGAACAGTATTGTAAGCACTTGGCGTACTAAAAAGACAAATTTATAATGTTTAACTTTTAAATTACTACATTTTGTACATTTACATACTTTTGAAAATAAATAAATAAATAAATTTCTTGATGTCATAATCATAATATTTAAAAATTGGTTGGTAAAACAATGAATTTTCAGTGGCAAATAGCTGGAAATATTATTATTATATTAACTTATTATTTTATGAATTCTGAATTTTATGAATAGTTAATTTCTTCATTTTATTTTAGGCAGTCCTCCCCAGAAAGAATTCTTTTGTAATTTATGCTTAATCGGTTGAAGTGTTTCACCAGATAATTCTGCGCACGTGCTCCAAGATCCCTCCTCAAGGACCAACATCCGAGTTTAACTTTAGAAATGATCCTTTGTTGAGGAACGGAATGGTAATTTGATCCAAAAAGAAATCAAACCCCCTTTAGGCATCAAGATCTCCAGATGAGCTGCAAATTAAAGCACTTCAGTCGCGTTGGCTCCTTTTTGTGTGAGCTGACCCGGTCGCGGTTCATTAGGTACCTTTTTAGGGAGCCTTTAAATATATTTTTGAGGAAGTTCAGCCTCTCTTGTCTCCACTGAGCAGAACCTCAAAAAGTACTGCTCTTTTTGTCATTTAATATCAAATGCTAGAGCTTTATTGTCTGAAGATGAACCATTGCTGGCTCTTCTCCAGGGACACCTTTTCCCTTCATTTAACGGCCAAGTGCTTTTTTAATTGAACTCATCGGTGTCTCTGTGCAGCTCTGAGAGCCATTAGCACAAGGGCTTCTGGGAGCCAGGAGGATTGAAGTGTCCGTGTTTAGGGATGTCCTAGAATGATTAGTGTCTCGATGGCATTGTGAGAGGTTGAATAAGATTAGCTCAGTCTAGGTGGTGTAGTTAAGCATTTATGTATTTCAATAAGAGTCTCATAATGCAAGGTGCTTATACAATCAGCTCAGCATCTCTTCAGAGCCATGCTGGGATTATAATAGCTGTGATTTTAGTTTTAGCAGGATCCAAGTGAAATTGAATTGTAAACAAGTTACCTTAGCATGCATTTTTTTTATTTAATGGACTTTGCAATAGGGTTTTGTAGTATTCCCCAAATACTATTAGTAAGCATGGTTGTATAACGCAAAATAAGGTTTTATTGTACACAGAGTTGGAATTCAAAATGCCTAGATGTCTAACAAATAAATATTGCAAATGGGTTCTTTTCATCCTCTCAACTGTTCCGTTTGAGAGCAAAAAGTGTCTTTTAAATGGAAAATCTTTTATTATATTTGTTTTTTGGGCCCATGAAAGCATTACGTGGACTAATTATTTCCTGTCTGCTGGCCTTCATGTCACAGCTCAAGACTGACTGCAATAAATGGCACGGAAATGCATGCATCATTTTCCTCCAGTGCAAGAGAAATTCATTATGGCATTTATACCTCGTTAATAATATTTGATTGAAAAATATCAATAACTTAAACTTAACTTTATTGTCTGTGCTATATAAGTCTTCCATTGAGAAGTATGTATGTTGGTTGTTGACATCACAACATGCTGACACTTTCTTCTTAGGAATGCTGGTATTCAATAGTAAA
>JAUMHP010000048.1:16283990-16297087 GCA_032361065.1 Enteromius trimaculatus | reverse complement strand
ATATGTATATATGTATATATGTATATAATATAAACCACCATGCAACTTTTGTATGATGATATTAGAAAACAGAAGTTACTTTTGAACGAGGCTTATAGGCAACACTTTTCCCGTAACTCTGCATTGGTTGCACATTATTCACGTTTATAGTGCTTTTTGAAGCGGTTTTCTGTCATATTGCCTTAATACATTCTCACATTAAGGATATTAAACAGCCTGCCTGCCTACGAAACTCATGCTGTTGTAGTGTTTCTGTAATATGGTGTTGGCAAATGCATAATAGTTGTGCAACATGTGGCTGTAATGTGACAACAGGAAGTCATATTATCTTTCAGCAACATTATGTCATCTTACCATTTTAGTGACATTTTAACCTGCTTTTAGCAGTATTTCTGAGAGATACATTATAATATAATGGGAAATATAAGAACAAATGAAGAGAAGCTTGCAGTATACCTCTAGTGAGGTAACATCTTAAGGTCACTTATTTAGATTTTAAAAAGTCATGAGATATTTGGGATATTTGACCATTTACTGACATTTTGATAATTGGTGATTTCTGTAACAGTGTTTTGGAAGATTTAATTGTGCAATTTAATTATTAAAGATACAAATAAACACTTTTTTGCATGTCCTTTGGCTTGTAAATCTAAGGGGGCATGTGTGTTTTGAGTGGGCATAATGCTTACGGACACACACACACACACACACACACACATGTCACTTACTAGTGATTTCCTTCATTAGAGGCTGTTTCGTATGGCATGCTTGAATCGAATTGGGGAAGTTGTAGCAGATTGAGGAAGCTATCTGCCTTTTTCTTGCCTTCCCTGCTGCTTTTCTCATGAGTAGAACATATGAAGACAGAGAAAGAGTGTTTCATTGTCAGTCACAGTCGTGTCTCTAAGGGTTCAGCTGATTTAATTGACTTCACCATGGCTAAGAGTATGTACAGGTTTCGCAGTCCAGCACTCGCTGCCATGCACCACCGCAGGCGCTTCAGTGATGTGAGTAGACTTAATGTATGCAAGTGTGAGGAGAACATCAATTTTAGTCAAATGTGTAAGTTTGTGTGTTTATATAGAAAGGCCAAGTTTAAGACTGTCGAGTTATATTAATGTAACGTGTGACTGGGTTTCGTTTTACGGTCATGTGTGCTGATGTTTTACTTTTGATTTCGTTTTTAATTATCATTATCGATGATGATTCTCATTGATTTTTTTCCTCTCATGATGGAATTCAGTAATGAGAATCATGCACTCTGATATTTTATGATTAATAATATGCACATTTATTATATAACGTATAAATATTTTGCAGTTTGAATAGTATGTTAGTGTATTTACAAGAAAATGTTTTGTTGCATTATGGTAATGAGAATTTAGGAAAATGCTATGAAAATGTGGAATTAAATGTAAATTACTGACTTTGTTTTAAAGGTAATTGTGTATTTGAATTATGAACATATACACCTGAGGTATTTAAGTCATACATGATCTGTACAGAATGTACTGTGCACGTTTGTGATGCAATAATGTTATAGGATGTCTTAGTTGAGAAATAATTCTCACTCGTATTGAGAAATGTCCGATTCTCTGCTTGCTTGATTCATAATTTGTGAAATGAGTTTAGGAAATAGCATTTCTGTCAAGTGTGCATTAACTGCGTGAGAACCGAAGGAAGAACTTGAAATGACCTACAGTATATAATGGGACCTCCCAACAGTTAATCTAATAAGGAGACTAATAAATGTCTTAATTAAAATGTAAAAATGCACTAGGGATTCCTCAAGGGGAGGAATATAGGCTTTGAGTTCTAAAGATATTTAATTGGCTGTATCCTAAACTGTAGGCAGTTATGTCTCAGCGAACAGATTTTGTATATAAAGGTTTAATCAAAACTGCTTGCAAAAACAACAGAAATAAATAGTGAGTATTAATGTGTGTGTGTGTGTGTGGTGCTTGTATTTGATGAATCAGCAAGCCAAACGGAGAAACACAGTAAAGTTCCAGTTTCAGTACAGCGTTTTGTTACATTGAAGTCATTTAAGGTATCCTGAACTGTGTGTGTGTGTTACGTAAGTGCAAGTTCACAACTGAATGTGTAATTTCTTGAGAAAAATCAGTTGCTGGCAAGGTTTTTGCCGAGTCCTACCTGACTCTGCAGTCTTATCAGCATGAAACATTCAAAATGGCACTGCGTTCTGACAAACAATTTATTTATTTAATTTTTTTTAATCTTTTGAGTAGTGTTTGCCTTTGCAATATTTGGTGCCAAGTTGCCAGGGCGTTGCTATGCGTTTACAGGGGCGTTCTGATTGGCTGTGGTATTGTAGAGGTGTTCTGATTGGTCTTAATGTTGCTATGTGGTTGCAAGTTAATTGTTAGATGGTTGTATTTTTGATTGGCTTTGAGGTTGTTAGAATGTTGTTGGATGGTTGTTCTGTTGCTAAGAGGTTGCCAGGTAGCTGTTGCGTTGCTACAGTATTTTTTTGTTATCTCACATTCAACATGTATACATTTTTAAAAATCTGCCAATCTAAGTTAGGTTTAGTATTTAGGGTTAAATTCAAAGCATTAGCAAATCGGTGAACGTTCCCTTTAATTCTTTTATGTTCTTATGCTGGTTTATTTTGAGCTGTGGGCTCAATGATATGACACCGCAGCTGTAGCTAGTCAGGTCACATCCTTCATACGCACAGCTGCTCTGTCTCCGTGTTAAATTATGCTGTTTCACAGTCTTCATCTCCCATTGAGATGAACCGTATGATAGGGAGGAAGGACATCTGGTAGTCTGATGCACTGTTGATCGTAGGATCAAGGCAGAGAGCTCCGTCCATTACTGCAAAGCCACTGTCAGCGAGAGAGCCGAGAGTCGTTCTCATGTCAAGTGGACTGTCAGATCTCACTCCTTCTCATTGTGTTCATCATCCTCTCTCCCCCCTCTTTTATCTGTTCCTCCTGGTTCTCAGACATCAGATATATTTGCAATGATAGAGCGAATGCAGGTGAGAAGCCCACATTTTCATCCGGTTTTGTGTTTATTGCTTTTCCTGCAATCTCTCGCTTTTTATGAACTCTGACCTTCTTTAACATGCAATATGGTGATGCCTTCCCATCCTTTGCCTATTACTTCTATCATCTGTATTCTAAGGTTCTCTCTTAAAACTTCACTTTAAAACTCATACATGTAGCTTGAGCTCTTCTGTCGTTAAACTCTTGAAAACAGTGTTAGAAATATAATCTACGCAAGTATGCAAACACTTGGTCAGCACATTTTAATGCCTGTTGAACCTAGCGATCGATCATAATTTGAGCATAAAGAGAATATTGTGCTTCTAAACCTTCTAAATTAAACTATAATCAAGCTGACCTAGTAGTGTTTTAAAAATACATTTTCTTACTCATTTTATGTTTCACATTTAAGTAAGATCAGGGCTGTTACAAACCCACAGTGTCTTTTAAATATGTGTTATTTAATTATATATTAATTTATAATAAATGAATTGTAAATATATTAATGCCAATGTCCATCATTGCTTTAGAAGCTTGAATACTTGCGTTTCAGGCCCAAGTATGATTATTTTTTTGTATATATTAGCCATGTTTTACATTTTTGAGATTTATTGTAAGTTATTGCCAAATTGTAAATAATATTTTCTGGTATTTACTGTTCTAATAATGCATATTAATTCTATTTGATGTATGTTTTTAAATGAGCTGCTTTTATTATACGTCCTCTTCTTTTTGTGAACACAGAGCAGCAGAATGGACGAGCAGAGGTGCTCTCTTCCACCTCCTCTCAAAGTAAGTGTGTATATTTAGAGTCGCACAAACAAGCATCGAGTGTTATTACAATCTGTTCTCGTAGTCAGTGCCATCAGCGTTGTTTATCACATGTACGTAGAAACACAATGTTGCTTTTGTAACGAGCAGTTACATGTTTTCATATTAACCTTCATTCTTATAGCTTCATATTAACCTCTGCTGCTTCAAAGTGTTGATATTTTAATGCATCAATGGGGGCTCTTCTGACATGGAGGCCGGTGCAGAAGTATGACAGCATAATTAAAATACCTTTTTGCCTAAATGTACATTGCATGTAGCTTAGTGTAGAAGTCTAAAAATTAGTTTCAAAAAAAAGAGTTTACATGAGCAAACCTTACAGCGTTGTGTGTCATACGTTTTGCATTAAAATCACATCTGTGTCAATTTTAATTTAACGCTTCTATCAGTGGAACATCAGAAAAATGCAATCACGTATTAAAGTAAATGTGTTTTTTAGTTGTTTGTTGTGCTAGAACATGTGCTTAGGCACAGATTACTATATACACTATATATATTTTCATGAGTTCATGAAGGTGAATCACACATTCAACTTAAAATATAAATGCCCATGAGGCATGTGCTTACTGGAATGTATATAGAAGTTCTTTGTTATAGTTCTGTTCATCTAAGGTCAACATAAAACCCCAGAACATGTGATCTGATGCTCTCAGGCGTTGTGAATATTATATAGTTCAGGGTTTGTTTGGAGTCATGAGTCTCCATAGGCCTCTATGCATCTTCACATTTCCTTCATCTGCAGCTTAAAGTGACTCGAATGAGAGGCTCACAATGTCTGCATCTCTGATGTCTTTCTATTCCTCCCACAGACTGAAGAAGATTACATTCCATATCCCAGCGTCCATGAGGTTGCAAACTTGTTTGGCGTTTTTATATATTTAAATATAATTTTTTTGTTGTTGTTGTAAAATACTGGTTGTACAATTGTTTTGTGGGCTGGCAGGTATTGGGTCGTACAGGCACTTTACCGCTCATTCTGCTGCCCCAGTTTGGGGGGTACTGGATTGAAGGGACCAATCATGATTTAGGCTCCTCCTCCACACCAGAGGAACCGCCCCCTTGTCCCGCATCACAGGTTAAACTGGAGACAAACAGCATAGCCAAGATCTACAGGAAAGACTTCCTGGGCAAGGTGAGATTTTGTGTTGACGAAGTTATATGACAAAGATATTTAATTAGTCATTAGCAATGAAATCAGATTTGCCAAATTTTGTTATAATTTTTAAGCAACAGATGAAAGACCATAATAGCCAAAGTCAATGTGACACACACAAGTCTTATAAAGAAATAAAAAATCTTTGTGTTAAGAGAAAGGAAAAAAGAAATTAATATATGGCAAATGTAATATGCGCCTAAAATCAGACAATATATATGGGCCTCGTCAAACCAAAGAGTGTCATTCAAAAACGGCCAAATATTGGATAATGTACAGTTCTAGTATGTTATAGTCACAGAAATATTATAAATATTTATAAATATATTATAAATATTTTCCTTTTAAAAAGTGACCTTGAGGCCTTATATAAAATAAATATCTTTATTATTAAAAGAGTTTTTATTATTATTTATGTAAAAAAAATTATCGAGATTAATAGCATCCAAAATTAAAGTTTTATGATATATCTGTGTACTGTGTATATAAATAGACACACAAACAATATATTTACATTTATATATTTATATTAATATAATTTATATTATTTAATGTATAAACATATCTTTGTTAAATACGTACATGAGTGAGTGTGTGTGTGTGTGTGTGTGTGTGTGTGTATGTATATATATGTGTGTGTGTGTGTATATATATGTATATATATGTGTGTGTGTGTATATATGTATATATGTGTGTGTATGTGTGTATATATGTATATGTGTGTGTGTGTGTATATATGTATATATATGTGTGTGTGTGTGTGTGTGTGTGTGTATATATATATGTGTGTGTGTGTGTGTGTGTATATGTATATATATATGTGTGTGTGTGTGAGTATGTGTCACTCAGGTTCCATATAGTTTCTCAATTAGTATGTGCTCATTTGGATGAATAATGAGTAATAACTGTTGACACATTTTATATAAATGTTTTTATGCCTTCATGTCGTCTGCCCACAGACAGACTCACAATGACTGTTTTATCATCTGAACACAGTTATTGTTCTTCCAGATATTGTGTGTTTAGATGTAAATGCAGATGAGTCCGTTTGATTCAGAGCTGTGAACTCACATGTGGAAAACACAAATGTTGTTTTTTGGTCTGATCGGGCCTCTGTAGAAACAGCAGCAGCTGCACTGTGTGTGTGTGTGTGTGTGTGTGGTGACCATCATTAGTGACTGAACTCTGCTGTCAGTCACATGGTCTGGAGGCGGAGTCTGAGTCACAGCATGCATGAGATGGATTGACAGATATGAGTCAAGAGGGTTTTATCAGCGCGCACACACACACACACACACACACACACTGAAACAGCCTTCATATACACAACATCCTGCGCATCCACGTTCATTGTTATATGTGTGCCCATCATTGCTAGAGTTTACAAAGTTTAGAAAACAGATTAACTGGTCAAACTATTCATCTCAAAAGGTTGCGCTACAGCAACCTGCTAAAATATGTTGAAATATTTGATCATTTATATAAAAAATATAAAAATAAAAAAATAAATGTATTTTATATGATTCCAAATATATTCTAAAGATTATGTGTGTGAATATTTATTAATTCTATATACATTTAATTTAATATAGAAATGAATTAAAAAAAAAATAATAATAATAAACATAAACCAATAAACAATAAAATCTCCAAAAATGCGATAATTTTTCATTTGATAATTTTCCATAAAAAGCAGATGCAAGACGTTTGTGAGCACTATCGTCAGAAGATCCAAACTCAGATTCAGATTGGACCAGATGATTCAAATCAACTGGTTTGCAAAAGCAAACCATTCCGAATGAACTGATTCACTGAAATGAATCACACTTTATACTTGATACTAGGAGAGTGTGTTTGATTTCTGCTTGTGCCGTACAATGTGACATACAAACTGTGATGTAGTGATGCTACTTGTTGAGAAAATTAGCTTGTTACTGAAAAAGTGCCACTGTTTTGAAAGCGTCATCATGTTTAATCACTAACCGACCGGCAAACCTGCTGCAAGAACACAGCCTACGATTGAGACGCTGGCACGGGGCACATGTGTTATGACTTTTACTGTATGGCAGTAATAAGCAAATGTGACATCTAGGTATTTTATATCTACGTGAATCGACCCCTGGGTTTTGCTCTCACCTGCTGGATGTGGATATAAATGCAGTGGGTCAAATAGCAGGTGTTGTATGGGTTAACCAATGATATGACAATGAGAAATGGACTGATAAAGGGTTACTCCTCCCCTAAATTAAAATCTTGTCATTAATCACTCATGTCGTTCCAAACCCATTGTTTGTCTTCGGAACACAATTTAAGATATTTTGCATGACAGCTAGGAGGCTTATGACTGTCAAGGTGCAGAAAAGTACGAAAGACGTCTGAAAGATTGTCTGAATGCTCCATCTGCCATCAGCGGTTCAACCGTAATGTTATGAAGCTACGAGAATACTTTTTATACTAATAGAAAACAAAAACACTGACTTTATCCGAAGATTCGACACTGTAACGTCACCGTAGCACCATTTTGTGGTGATATACTGTAAAACGAAGGTATGTGGTTTGCTGACATGCATTGTTTTTTTAATAGTTCACAGTGTAATCGTTCAATACCCTTTTTTGGAGCAATTGGCATTTTGGACTTAAACTTGTGGCTCAACATTTCTGATGCTGCTGTTTTGTCTGTACTACATCGTCTGCTGTTGGAGGCGGTTTGTTTGTGTGTAACGCTTTGGCCAGAGTTTCTACGGCTTGTATCTGTTGTGTGTGTGTCTATGTGTGCATTTTGATTGTAGCTCATATTTTCTTTTTGTTTTTTTGTCTGTTAAAGTGCCCCAATTATGGACTTTTGAAAATTAGCTTTCATTCAGCTCTAAGCGAATGAACGTATAAAGTTATTATTTAAGAAAGAGTCGACTCTGAATCACTGAAACTAAAACACGATGTCAAAGTGAAACAGCATATTGCCCGTCCACTGTTGGTCTGAATGAAAATGCAGTTTCAATCTCCACCACTAGGTGCCGCTTTTGGAGAATTGAAAGCTCTTAAACACTGCTTTAAATCAAATCACCCAATCGTTCGGTGGGTTTCGAGAAATTATTTGTTGAATGAATCGTTTGGGAGTCATTGAACAAATAAGGTAAAAATAAAAGCATATTATTAAAAAAATTGAATGTTTTTTGACCTTGCATGCATGTCAATGTGTTGGGACTCCCAAAATACGAAAATATGAAAACCCATAATAGGGACACTTTTTGTTCTAATGTTTGATTTATTGATATTGAGTGTTGAGTGAGGGTTAGTGCGAATCACATTTAACCTTCTCATTCATGTGTTTATTGTGTTACGTGTGAATATGTTGTCTAATTCAACTGTTCAGTTTGTTTTGTAAACCCTGTAGTAAGATTTCAAGGGCTGTTTGGTTTGATTTTGAGTATATTTTCTGTTGTTCTGGAATTTGTTTTGTGATATTGAAAGTCTGTTTTTTTGGGGGCAGTTAGGTAGGGTCCGCAGGGTTTCTCTGTGTGTGATATAGGATAGGATGCTGTCCTCCCAGCGTTTATTGTCTGCAAGTATGTATGTTTGTCTTGCAGTATTTTATCTTTATTATTGATTGTATTAAATCAAGTTTTGTACTTTTGATATCCAAGCCTGATTGCACTAATGAACCTGTGTGTTCCTTTGTGGGTTCAAATTAATTATAATTATTATTATTAATAAAACAATCAAAATTAAAATAACTACATGCTTAAAAAGCACTAAAATAATATTATTTAAGAGTACATTTACAGTATAAATCACAAAATGAATTGTGGTTACTTAATTGACTTTTATTGACACCCCAACACTAATAATAATATTAGTAATAAATAATACATAATAATAATAATAATCACAATTAATTACAATTTGAAAAATTTAGTATGTCGAATTGAAATATTTTATCTTCAAGAATAGTTTTTTTGTTATTATTCTGTTGATGAGCATATATACATTTAGCAAAAGCTACAATTTTTGTAGCGACAATCCTGACATTAAATTAATAATAATAATAATAATAATCTAAATTAATAAAAATGCTATCAATGTCAAAGTGAAATTTTTTCCCCTTAAGGGCTATTCGTTTTTTAATGAAAAGCATACATTTATTATAATACATACAGTAATATTTATATTTATAAAATTAATATTGGTTAATTAAATTACCTGTATCAACAATCCAGACACTGAATAATAATAATAATATTTATTATGATTATTATTATAACCGGTAAAAGTATTACTAAAAATAATAAGAAATATATTTAAACAATCTAACTTATTTAAAATAAAAAAAAGGATCCAATTGATGTCAACGCAAATCCTAATATTTCTCATCAATAAGTATTACTTTTACTAAACAGCTTACATTAATTGAAACATCTGAGATCACCAAATTAATTCTGATCAACTAATTGATCTGTATTGACACTAGTTCTGTTAATATTATTGTAAGGCTTTGAGTCAAAAACGCTGAGAACCTCAGGTGCATGGCAACTTTTGACTGGGTTTGTTCTTAGTTTAAAAGGCCTTTCGCTAGAAAAATCTGTGATTAAGATGTAAATGAGCTCCTATTGAGTCTCCTGAGCTATACGAGTTTGCTTCTGTCATTCCTCGTCTAATTACTCTTTCTGTGCTCTGGTCTCTTTTCAGGTCATCTCTCAGGTGGATGTGGACGGCAGAACTGCAAATCAGAAGTTAAGTCATGAACTGCCCTCTAGTGGTGAGAAGCGGCACTCAGCTGTTCACCCTACATCAGACTCCAGTTACAGTGCTGATCCAGAATCAGTTTCTGCTCTTTGTGTGTAATGACAGAGATGTTAGAGGCTGCTCGGTGATCAGCGGCAGGTTGGAGCGTTGGGATTGGGCCCGTATCGGCAGCCGACAGCCGACAGAAGTGTTAATTGGAATAATTCTAAGGCGGAAACTCTCAGCTGTGCTGCTTAGAGGTTTTGCTCGAGAGAAACCACATGAAACCCAGCCATGGTCTCCCCAGAGCGCTAAACGCACCGACTTAGACCAGTTTGCGCCTGATTCCGATGCAAACCATGAAGAATACAGTGGCGTACAGCGGGACGGAGGTGAACCGACCCGTCGTGGCGTGTTAATGTGCTAAAATTGTAAAACCATAGGAAGCGGCTGCCGGCATATGGTGGCAACCAGCAGACGCACACATATACGCCCTAATAGCCGAAACCCACACCCAAAAAACACACACACACTGGCAACAGCATCACCCGTCCCATCCAGGAGAAAACCAATTATCTGTGCTCTCTGGATAACAATGCCCGAGAAACATCTGTGTGTGAGGCCTTACGAGGACCCACACAGGGCCGTCCCTGCGTGCCTGTTTAATTTAAACACAGCCCCTCCGCCGGCTGGGCACCGGGTGTGCGTCAGACGCCCGTACCCAGCTGAACGAGGGGCTCGTACCCCCGCGCTTGGCGTCCGGTGCGTCAACACAGACGTGGGGACAAATGTGGGAGCAGTTGTGCGTTCTGTACTGGTTTGGCGCGGCCTGGGATGGTTTGGAACGGTCTGGGATCGTTTAGCGGTGCTGAGCAGAGAGTGCAGCCAGCGCACATGTGACGCCCCCGCTGAGGGTCTGTGAAGAACAGCCTGTAGGCCACATACAGACCGCAGACACACAACACTAAAGATAGATGGATAGACAGACAGACACATGCACGCTCTCTCTAGACAGTGATGAGATATTTATATACACACACACACACATAGACTGAATGATAGATAGAATAAAAAATATAATAATAGATAGACAGACAGAACAATAGAAAGATGCTGTCCTTCATAAGTTTGTCATTTCTTGTTTGGCATCCTGTATTGGTCTGAGGGAGAGGGGGGTGTGGTCTTAAACTGGTTTTATAAAAATGTAACCAATAGGAGATTATCTTTAAAAATCGGGAGCTTTATCTCGTCCCCCGGCAACTTAATCTGCGGGGTTCCTCAGGGTTCTGTCTTAGCTCCTTCTCTCTTCTCTCTTTATCTTCTTCCTCTGAGCTCTGTTTTTAGGAAACTTAGCATTTCCTTCCAGTGTTATGCCAACAATATGCAAATTTACTTGCCTATGACTATGAACACAATCTTGGCTCTCTTAAAATTTTAACTTCTTGAGTACAGATAAAACTGAAGAACCCTCTGAAAACGGCAAGTAATCAACTCAACCTTGAGACCCTAAAATCCTTCAGTTCTCCCCAAGTTCAGAATCCGGGTGTGGAGTTTGATAACTTATAAATAAACCAATTCTTTCTTTCTGAAAGTTCTCTAGAGGATGCTATCCACACCTTTATTATTGCAACTCCTTCTGTTTTGGTACACCAAAGTCCTGAACCTCTCGCAGCTAGTGATGTAGAAATTTGATAATCTACATGGCTCCTCTTTTTTTGTCTGATTTGTTCCACCCTTATGCTCTTCAGATGTGAGGGCAAATTTCTCCTCCAGATACCAAAAACCTGCTTAGGGATCTAGAGGCATTGAAGTGGCTGCTATTTAGCTTTTTTCATGTTTAATGCTAAATGTTATCAGATGTTCAGATAAAATCTCTGAATGCAAAGTGACTCTTCATGCACAATAAAAACTGTCAGGCACAATCTGTCTCATTGTCTACCAAAACAATTCATCTGTCCACATGAGACTTTGTTCACAGCTGAAGATTGCATAATTAAAACAATGAAATAAATAAACGCGTCCTTTGTGTCCATTTTGTCAATAACATCTGATTACATAAAATTATAAAATGTACAAAATAAAGGCATTCAGAAAGACTCAGCCCAGCAGATATAGACACATACAGGCAGTAGATGATCTAGTCCTCTATCTAGTGTTTCACCTGTGTGTCAACAGACTCTTTGCTCAGATCTAATTCAGCAGATAAGTGTCTCAGATCCTCGTCAGCTAGCATTCCAGAGAAGAGCATGACTAATTTTGGAGATTTTGTAATTGGAGCGATTACAGAGGCGTTTCTGTCGTTCTTGCCGAGTGTTTTGTTTTTTCTGTTGTCGCATTGTGTGAAGTCTTACTCACTCTGTTTAATTGGCTCTCGCAAAAAAAGTCTGCGTTTGATCAAATTATCCTTGTTCGCACTGAGGCTTGTTAGAAATCCCTTAAAGAAAAATCGCCTCCAACTCCACAAGCTGTTGAGCTGAGGTGTGAGAGCTTTGCTTATATTAAAACGGAGCTGGCTGCTGGTGCTTAACCGAGGATGTTAAGTGGATGGATAACCTGACTGCACTGCATGAGATCTTACTCGCTCTGTTTAACTCGCTCTAAGTGTGTGTTTTCCCTTTAAAATCAGAGGGAAATGATTGGATGACAATACCTAATGCCAGTTATCACAGGAAAATTAACCAAAATATGTCAATGATTGTTTCGGGACCAACTTGAAGAAATCCATTAATTCATTAATTCACAGAAAAATGTATTCATTAAAGATAAAGTATGTTGTGTAATTGTCATGTTCACAATCCTCTCTTACATCTCTCAGGTCTCAGAGGTCTCTTCCCATGCAGTACTTTCAGATGAATCAGTCTAGATGAGATGTGTGATCGGTCGGCGCCACCTGGTGGTGCTCCATCAGACTTCCTGAAGACTTCTGAAGAAACCAAAGGCCTACACAGGTATATATATGTGTGTGTGTATGTACTATTTTGATGTTGAATGTAATCTGTACAAAAGTGTGTTTTTTTACAGTAACAACAAATGATATTACAGTGGGTATGGAAAGTATTCACTCATTTTTCATTTTTCACTCTTTGTTATATTGCAGCCATTTGCTAAAATCAAGTTGTTTTTTTTTTTTTCTCATTTATGTACACACAGCACCCCATACTGACAGAAAAACACAGAATTGTTGACATTTTTTGACTGAAATATCACATGGTCATAAGTATTCAGACCCTTTGCTCAGTATTCTGTAGAAGCACCCTTTGGATGGAAAACAGCCACGAGTCTTTTTGGGAAAGATGCAAGAAGTTTTTCACACCTGGATTTGGGGATCCTCTGCCATTTCTCCTTGCAGATCCTCTCCAGTTCTGTCAGGTTGGATG
>JAUMHP010000048.1:16262799-16283890 GCA_032361065.1 Enteromius trimaculatus | reverse complement strand
TCCCCTGCAGTAATAATATTATGTGGGCTTTCTGTACCACAGATTTCTAAAAGCTCTGACCTTGAGAGAATGTAAAGAGTCTTTCAGAGGCTTTATGCATTTATAACTCTACCCGCAGGAGCACTTTAATTATTACTCAGTGGACAGCGCTCTGGGCCACCTGGTCTTCTCGGTGAAGTATGATGTGATCGGAGACCAGGAGCACCTTCGACTGCTGCTTAGGTACTTCAAACAAACACTCTTGACTCTTCCCAGCCTAAAAAAATAAAAACGGATTGCTTTGATGTTTGGAAGTCTGTGTTTCTTGAATACATTTGTTACAGATGCTGTATACAAGTAAATGGGTCATATACAGTATTATAAAAGTATTGCCTCGAAACAAACCCTCATTCCCTTTTAAACCTACAGCACTTGATTTCATTCGATTTCCAAATCCTTTTTGCTACCTCAATTGAAATCCAGTTTAAGAAATTGAATCGAAATATAAAAAATATTCTCTATTTGGTTTTGAATGGGGCACAACCCTGTCGCGGACACTTTTCCTTTTAAAGAAACATTCACGTCCACCCTCTCCTGTCACATATTCTCTCATTGTTCATTTTCGAAGATGTTCTAACCTAAGTGTTCAAAATAGGCAGCAGAAACACAGGGTCACATCTATTCTTTATAACCCAAAGCCTGTCTCGAGGCCCTTTAATGATGGGGATGGGAACAAGAGACAGTGTAGATGTCAGAGAGAGGTTGATCTATAAAGCCTCTCTTTTGGTCAGAGAGCTCTTCAGGGACTCTTTGAATGTTGCGTCTTGGCTGTAAGATAATTGACAAGGGCACCTGTGAATGCTGGAGTGATTCACAAGGCTATATTACCTTTTCTCTCTCTTTGTCTGTCCTGATAAATACAAGATTTTCATTAAAGCATTAGACACTTTCATTCAAAGCCACTTTTAATAGAGGAGCATAAGCGATTCGTCTCAGACAGAAGAATGTGTTTGTGAAGTACAGTGGAGTCATTTGGTTATAGTGATGATATAATAGTTTGTTATGATGGAGGTAACTGCAAATCTGTTGTCTTTTAATTGTAGGTCAAGGTTTAAAACCTACCACGATGTGATTCCAATTTCTTGTCTGACCGAGTTCCCTAATGTTGTCCAGATGGCGAAGGTAGAGAAGCAGAGAGGATTTTTTGTATTGCTGTCGGTGGATTAAAAAAATGAATCTAATTAGTTGCATGACTTGTAGATGAATTAAATTAAAATGCATTTAATTTGTGTAATTATGATTATGCATTCAATTAATGTAATTTAAAATATTAGCATATATTAATGTTTGTGCAAATTAGAGATGAAATAAAATAAAAAAATCTTAAAAATTTATTTTTGTTTTATTTTTTATTTTTTATTCAATTGAACTGAACTAATATGATTAGAAAAAAGTAAATTAGTTGAATCACCTTTTTTCCAGCTTGTCTGTGAAGAGGTGAATGTGGACCGATTTTATCCCGTCTTATACCCAAAGGTAAGCTGGAACAGAAATGTCAAATAATGAATGAACAATCATGTAGTTTTCTTTCACTGACCCCTGATTTATTATGTTTCAAGGCATCCAGACTCATTGTGACCTTTGATGAGCATGTTATTAGCAACAACTTTAAGTTTGGAGTCGTCTACCAGAAATTTGCGCAGGTTAGATTGTGTCTTTTTATGCCAGGATTGCTTGATTTCTATTATTTGTGGGTTTTTCAACTGAAAGTGTTGTCTGTTGTGCAGACGTCAGAGGAGGAGCTGTTCGGAAACACTGAGGAAAGTCCAGCTTTTGTTGAGTTTCTGGAGTTCTTGGGAGAGAAGATTGATCTTCATGATTTTAAAGGGTTAGAGACCTACAGTGTTTAAACTGAACAGTACTTTTTTTTCCTGATCATGGAGCAACATTCCTATACATAAAGCACTTTGTAGTGATTGTTGTTGTTGAACCTTCAGTGGCAAAGTAGAATTTCCTTTTGATTTCAGGTCAAGGTCATAGTTATGTGTTAAGTAATGATTGTTTGATTAGAATGTTGTCCCAGGCCCAGCAAAGGCTTGTTTGTACAGCTAGTGTGTTTAGAGTTAAAAATATTAATGAAGTAATTTAAATCCTTTCAACCTTCTTTTATAATCCAGCTTTCGTGGTGGCCTGGATGTGACGCATGGTCAGACAGGAACTAAGTCAGTCTACCACAACTTCCACAACAAAGAGATAATGTTCCATGTCTCCACTAAGCTGCCATTTACTGAAGGTGATTCCCAGCAGGTAAGACCTGTTTGAGTTTATTTTGGTTTATTAGAATGTGAGTTTTATTTTTATTATTTGTTGTTGTTGTTTTTTGCTTTGTTTCTGCTTGTTTTGCTTTTTATGTTTGTTTCTTTTGCATTTTATTATAAGTAGTGTTTTATTTATTTTTTTTTGCTTTGTTTCTGCTTTTTATGTTTGTTTCTTTTGTATTTTATTTTATTATAAATAGTGTTTTATGTTATTTATTTTATTTTTTTGCTTTGTTTCTGCTTGTTTTGCTTTTTATGTTTGTTTCTTTCGTATTTTATTTAATTATAAATAGTGTTTTATTTTATTATTTATTTTATTTTTTTGCTTTGTTTCTTTTGTATTTTATTATAAGTAGTGTTTTATTTTATTTTTATTTATTTTATTTTTTTGCTTTTTATTATTTTGCTTTTATTTCATTATAAGTAGTGTTTTATTTTATTTTTTTATTTGTTTCTTTTGTATTTTATTTTATTATAAATAGTGTTTTATTTTATTTATTTTATTTTTTTGCTTTGTTTCTTTTGTATTTTATTATAAGTAGTGTTTTATTTTATTTTTATTTATTTTATTTTTTTGCTTTGTTTTATTATTTTGCTTTTATTTCATTATAAGGTAGTGTTTTATTTTATTTATTTATTTTTTTTGCTATTTGTGTTTGTTTTATTTTTGTTTTGCTTTATTTATTATTGCTTTAGTTTTGGTTTTAGTTTGTTGTTCTTTCTTTATGTATTGCTTTAGCTTTGTTTTACTTTTGTTTTGCTCTGTTTTATATTTTATTTAAGTTTGGTTTAGTTTTTTGTTAAATTATGTTTTAATTCGCAATCACTAAAGAAAGTTTAAAAATAAATTTTTCGATTACATTTCATTTAGATTTCTCAAATGATAGATTCCTATTTCTTAATTAAATCAGATTTTAGTTACCTGTTGGCATATTTAGGACAAAGCAGTGACCTTCTGGGATATTGTTTAGTGTTAGTTTCGGGTGTATTACCAGTTGCAGCCCCCCAGAGATGCTTGGCCACTGTGCTATGCGCTGACCAACAGCATGCTTTGTTAATTAGCAAGCAAACCACACAGTGCAAAGGACTGATCCTGGAAAGCCATCTGTTGTCATGCGCGCATTACTTTGCTCAGAGGGAACATCACCTAGGGGTGTTAGCACAGACGCCCTCTTACAAAGCTGGCCACTAAACACACCCTCTACAATATGGTACTTCAGAGGCCAGAGATAACATATTGGTACAGACTCATCACCTGCAGCTTTTTAATCGCTATTGTATGACATATGTGATGTTATATGAGGGCTACAGTAGTATAGCGGTATGCTAATGGCCTCCAGACTGGCACAGACAAATGTGTTTTTTCTTTAAAATGGTTTGTTTCTATCTAAAAACATCATTTTGAATATGATGTTTGCCACAAGGCTGCAAACATGCTTCTATATGTCTTATTAATTTACTGAACACTTTGATGATAAAGACAAGCAGTTTTCTTTTGAACTTGTGAATGTCTGTGAACTATTTTTCTGTTATGACAGCACTCTCTAATAAGTATTTATGAGCAAGCTGTGAAGACGAGCGAACGAACAGTTGAGCTTAGGAAAGCTAATCGGATAAACCTTTGAAGGTTTATAGGAGATAAAATTGACACCCTTCAGAATGCTAATAGTGTTTTGTTGCAATGCTACATCAAGTATGAAAATAATTATTTTGCATGATGTTTCGAAATGCAATGCTTTGACATCACTGATGCAATATAACACATATCAGTTTGTAATATGTTGTAATATTATGATCCAATATTGTTAACATTAATAAATTAATAAATAATCTTTGTCAAGGATGAATCTCACATAGCATATCAAGAGCATAAACAACCAATCAAACAAAACAAACATTTCACCTCAAAATCAAAAGGAAAAACTGGAGTGGAGCAATAAGAAGTATATTCATGATGCAACAAATTAATTCTGAAAATTCTTATTCACACAGAATTAGTTTGTTTTTGCTTTGAGACTTTCCAATTGTTATCTGGTGTCTGGTGTATGTGTGTGTGTGTATATATATATATATATATATATATATAAATAGAATATGGTCACACTTAGAACAAGCCTTTGTTTTAATATATTAACAATCAGAGCCAAAAGGAAAAGAACTGTATGCAACAATATTTGGTATGCTTTATTGACATGAAAGTAGTATAATATACCTTCCAAACTGGCATAAAAGTGTTGCTTCTGAAATATAATATAAACGTACAAATATAAATTTTTCAGACACAGGGTCTATTTTAGTTTTCAGTTCATGTTTCGGTTCTGGCCAGTCAGTTCGAAAGAAGTGAATCTTAAATCAGTCGTGCAGAGCTTTCGGGCAGCTTCCTCTTATTACTTCACAGTTTTGTTGTCTTGGTGTGACTTAATTTCAGCTCCAGAGGAAGAGGCACATAGGAAATGACATTGTGGCTATTGTGTTCCAAGAAGAAAATACGCCATTTGTACCAGATATGATTGCATCAAATTTCCTTCACGCTTATGTAGTGGTTCAAGTGGAGAACGCCTGCACTGATAACGTCCTCTATAAGGTAATGAACCTGGATTACATTGTTTAAAAAAGAAGCTCAAACTGTGGATTTATGCGAGCGGTGTATTTCTAATAGGATTGCGTCACATACCTGAATACATACAACGATTGACTGTTTTCTTCTCTACACACTGATGTTTTTCAAAAACTTTGTGGTAAACCCTTTTTTCAGAATATTTCCTGATATCCGTCACAATTTCTTTTGTGATATTGTAGGTGTCTGTGACAGCAAGAGATGATGTGCCTTTCTTTGGACCAGCCCTCCCAGACCCAGCTGTCTTTAAAAAGGTCTTTAAGAATCTTTTCAGCTTGTATTCATGTAATGGACTAGTTCCACATGAAATCTTTCCCCTAAGACTGAGAATTGAACAGCTGTTTTTACAAAATCCTACACAATCTTTTACCACTGATGTTTATTTATGAAGTATTTGGCTTATTAATTATTCTTTCAGATTCCAGTGGGTGTAAACAAGTACTTTTAGTTCAGCCATACTTTATTTAATACTTTTAATACTTTATTTAAAACTCAATTTTATTTAAGAACGGTTGTGACTACAGGAGATGTTTTAATTATGTGTAAATGAATTAATAAAGCCCTTTATAAAATGCTGAAAGTTAAATTAATAAATATAGTTGTATTAAAAATAAATCAATTTAAACAATTTCACTGCCGATATAGTTAGTTAGCAAGGAGTACTTCACTTCCTATGTAGAAAAACGTACTTTTAGGTAAGGTAATGCTTAGTGATACTTAGTGATAGTGATTCATCTATAATTTTATCTAAAAGAAAAATCTCTTTGTATAAATCTAATTTAATCTGTGCATTGCATTTGTGCAGAGTCCAGAGTTTCATGAGTTCCTCTTGACCAAACTGATCAATGCTGAATATTCCTGCTATAAAGCAGAGAAGTTTGCCAAGCTGGAGGTGAGAAGGGCATGCATGTTTGTTTTTGTGCTTTTATTTGTGTGGGAGCATCTGCATGCAATACTGCTCTACATTAAAAGTCTTTGTTCTCCAGGAGAGGACACGTTCTGCTCTGCTAGAGACTTTATATGAGGAGCTGCACATGAACAGCCAGTCCATGATGGGACTGGCTGGAGATGATGACAAACTGGAGAATGGAGGAGGAAGCGGCGGCGGCTTCTTTGAGTCTTTCAAGGTAAAATCCATCTGAATCTCTAACTAGTAATAAGGGTTTCTTATTTATTTATTTATTTATTTATTTAATTAGTGAAAAAAAGAGTACTTATGTCTAACAAAAGAGTTCTGGTGAATGACAGAGATGAGATTAAAATTGTTGCATCCCATATTGCAGTATGTTAAAATTTGCATGATGTTGAAGTACGATGCATGCAGTATATACAACAAAAAATTCCTAATTATGTGAAATTTTTTTTTTTTTTTTTGTTTATTTGTTTGTGCAAGACGTCAGTTGTGCCAAGACGGATTTATTTAATAAATGATGAATTTGATGAATGCAGAGTAATGCAAACCATGCAAAAAGTATTTATTTGAAAAATTAATGCCATTGCTGTCATTTCGAGCAATTTAATACATTTTTGTCAAATAAAAACCATTACTCTCTTGCAAGAACCCTTTCTGTTTTACGGACCCCATCCTTTTGAATTGTAGTGTAACAACTTAACGTTTCAAACAGCAGTATCCTACAGTTTTGCTATAATTTTGTGCAAAACGTCTTACCCATGTCAATTAACTAATTAACTTAAAGAAAAGAAAAAAGTGCAGTGGAAGTGAAGAAGGTTGCATTACGGGATACACTCACATTTTGGCAAATGAAGACTCGCCTGGTGTTCTTTGCGTATTAAAATAAATTTGTATTTTAACAATATACAACCTGAGCTAATTGTATGTAGTATGCTAGTCAAATCATATCCACTTTCTTTGTCCTTTAGCCCTCGTATAAGCAGTTGTAGGGCCCTCTAGTGTTGCGTTGCAGTAATGCGGTGTTTTAATCTTTCCAGCGAGTAATCCGCAATAGAAGTCAGTCTATGGATGCCATGGGCCTCAGTAACAAGAAACCCCACACTGTCTCCACCAGCCACAGCGGAAGCTTTACACACAACCCCCCAGACACCCCTAAAACACCCGGCATTGTAAGTATGAACGCCCTTGTGAAGTTCAGCGGACCTCATAATGTTAAAAGGAAACGTCACGACAAGAAATAAATGCAGGCTGTCATGAGAAGCCCCAAAACAGTGTGGCGGCTTTAGTTCATGCCAGTCTTCATGCCCTCTGACCCCTCAGCTGGGCAGAGTCGCAGCTGGCATGCGTTGTGCCCTGTGAGCGGGTTTGCGCTTGTCCTCATGGCACATCTGTGAGGCTTGTGCTGATGCTAGACCAGGTCTTCTCCTGCCGTAACTGATCTTCATCATTTCACCATTACAAAAGAAATGTGTAATCGGCTCTTATGATCTGTTTGGATGGTGGTCTGTGGAACAGATGGGGCTCTCCACAAGTGACCATCCCGTCTCCGTTGCTATGACAACGGCTGCAACAGCAGTAACTGAGAGAGCCTCTCATGACAGACTGACATAACAGCCTATTAGCCATCCTAATGTACTAATGTGTCTGCAACAACTGTCCCAGAAATCCAGATAATTATCAGACGTGTGTGGAAAGCTATAAACTTGCTGACAGCTTTGTTAAACATAGTTTTCCATCTAGGCCTGTTTTTAAGGTCATCCAGGCTGCACTGCTTTATGCATTTTATTTATTCATACAATCTGGAGAACAGATTTAAATCTTTCGGCAAGCTCTGATTATGTTGGAGGGCTTGTCCACTGTTATTAATAATAAAACCCAGTTTCTGATTAGTACTTAGCTGATATAATTATCTGATATGTCGTGTTTAATCATAAATCTACCATCACACATGATTGATAGTAGACACAGAAAATTGATTTACACAAAGCATTTCATACACAAGGGTCATTAAAAGTGCTTTGTTCAGGCTTAATAATAAAAATCAAGTTAAAATCAATAAAAATATAATTAGTTAAATTGAATAATATTATGGAAGAAAAAAATCAACATGTGATTTCTCCGCAGTCCTTGATTATTCCTGGAAAAAGCCCAACCCGTAAGAAATCAGGTCCGTTCAGTTCCAGGAGGAGCAGCGCCATCGGGATTGAGAACATACAAGAAGTACAGGAGAGAAGGTAAGAAAAAACATGATTTTTTTTTTTTTTTTGCTGGATGTGGAAGACAGTTTTATAAGCTGAGGGGAAAAAACTGGGGTATTAATAAATAACAAAACATGAAAACACTAAATATACAGTAAACACAAACATTGACTTGAAAATGCTTTTCCTTTGAAGATTTATTTGTAATATTTTTGCATGTAAGGTGGATATTAACAAAGAAAACGCAAAAAGGCAGTAAAAGGAAAAATCCTTAAAGTAGTTCATCCTTAAGTCATTTTGTTGTCATATTTCTAGAAAAGAAATATAACAAAGATTAGAATCTAGAGCTGTTAAGTATGTACTGACAAATACGTGTCTTTTTATGTCAGGTTTATTAAATCTGAGAAATGCAGTTCTGAAAATACAAATTAAGATGAGTTAATCATTAACAATCTTTCCAGCAGTCGAGAGGTCTCTCCTAGTCCTCAGAGGACGTCTGACGGTGGACACACCACTCAGGACCTCAGATTAGACAACTCGTCCAGTCAGAGCTCACCTGAGATGCAGATCACTAAGATTGGGTGAGCCCCAATAATAACACTGACCTTTCCTGGAAAGGTGTCTAGGATCATGTGGAATAAAATTATTGTCTGAAACCATATTGTTATGCTGATTTGCCGCTCAAAGATCACAGTAGTGCTGCCTAATGTTTTTTCCAGAATTTTTTGGAACCTTGTACAAATGTTTGACCAATGTGATGATCAAAAGATATTATTTTGTTATTATTTTGTCATATTTCCTTTGAAATTCAAATCCATTGCACTGGTACTAGTACTAGTAATACATTGGTTTTTATGCTCTCTATGTTTTGTCTGTTATCTATTCTTGTAAAATTCTTCAAGTTGAGTAAAATATTAATGTGTAGTAAGTAAATGGCATAAACTGAGGGTATAGGTGGCTTGTTCAAAGGGAACAAGAAGTAGTTGCCCACAGGCCGCTCCTTGTTAGCGTCAAACTTTTTATTACCCTCTACATAAAACCACTCCCAACAGCAAATAATAGATATTTGCTGTATCATATTTGAGTTCAAACAATACTGTTTTGTCAATGAGTCAGTACAACTACTTTGAACTTTAAATGCTTTGAGTAATTACACCTGCAATCAATAAACATGACTATGGCTAGTGCTACCATAACACACTCCATTATCATTATGCAACCGCAAAATACAGCCCGAACAAGAACTTTTAATCACATGGACAAATGCAAATGATCAATCTGATGTAGGGAGTTTCCAGGTGCAAAGGTCAATAAGTGAGCAGCTTTTGCTTTTAATGTGCAGCTGATGTGTGATACAGTAATTGAATTCAAAAGAGAATCAAATATGCTTTAACCAAATTAAAAATATGCTTAAAATAACCATATGCATTCAATAACGGTTAGTTAAAGGAGTGGTTCAATCCAAAATGACACATTTAATTACTTTCAGCTCTTTATTGATGAGTTTGTTTTGAGGCTTAAATTTACATTTTAAGTTGAACAGTTTTAGTCTTTCAGGTTTATTTGACCTCATATATGTGTGCATGTGTTTGTAGGTCGGCCCTGTGCTGTCGAGCTCCATCGATCCCAGAGTCTCAGGATCTGTCTCGCTCCTCGTCTAATGCCAGTAGCTTCACCAGCGTGGTGGAGGAGAACGAGCAAGAACATGAAGCGACAGAGGACTACGACACAGGACTGGTGCGGCCACATACACCCATGACTCATCATTGATCAATAAACGAACGATAGCTACATTATGATCAGTGTGGGTGAAATTCGAATGTATTAACACAAACTGACAGGCTGAGAAAAGCACCTGTATTTAAACGGCCATACTGTTAGCAGGCGTAATGGAATTTGCATTTAATTGTCTGAACAGAAATATCAATACACCTATATGATTTGGCAAGACTGACTGGTTCTGTTGTTTGCATACGGTTTCCATTTTTCTGGAACACAGGAGAGTCTGTCTTCTGCCGGTACGCCTCACAAACGAGATTCGTTTACATACAGCGGCGTGTGGTTGGAAGAAGGCCCTGGCACTACTAGTCAGAGCAGTTCACACGGTGAGACAGAACATTTCACCTTCCAACAACCCAAACAAATATTTGTTATACTGAAAGGATTACGTTATGATCATTGATGTGTTTGGCTCTAATCTATTTAAGGATAAATAATATGTAATTTACCTAGCCTGTGTTAGACAATATTTGCTTATTTTGCAACCTTATAGCTTCATGGTTAGCGTTGGCTTCCGTGAAGGGTAAATACAGTATTTATTTATCATAAAGACTGCACTGCAAAAAATGCTCTTCTAGATTTTTTTCTTGTTTATAGCCAAAATATGAAAATAAAAAAGGGAAGAATTGATTGAAATTAATAGTCTTGTTAAAAAAAACAACAACAACAAAAAAACTGATTATAGGCTATTTTATATATTTATATTTTGAATTAGAATCTTTTTGAATTTGAATTAAATTTAAATGTTCACTTTTTATTTGAATTAGTGGTTGCTCTGTTTTTGTCATTTTTATTATTTTTAAATAATTTTATTTAACGTAAATTTGTTCATAAAAATGTTCAACTCATTTATTTGAATGAAATGACCAATTTTTCGTTTCTGATAATACTAATAGAGCCCTATTTGACACACGTTATGGTCATGTCTATCCTCGTCACCGCAGTACAGTTTATGTTGTTTGTAATTGCGTCTAGACTTTAACAGTCATCTGTTTCGCTACAGGTCCTTTTCGGCAGCAATCTGAACCTCGGCCAAAAACAGAGAGACAACACTCGGTATGTGCTCACCGATATAGTCTTACAGGCAGAGCAGAATAAAATGTCCCAGAAAGAGGGTGGAGGGTGGAACCTTGGATAACATTACATGTTAAATCTCCCTTCTGCAGACATGTCATCACATTTCTCTCTGCTCATCTAATGACGGTTTTCTTTGTATTTGTTTTGTTTGGTGTGTGTTTGTCCTACACAGAACTGCTAGCTGTCCTGTAGACTGTAGATGACTTTATGGATGCCCATCAACAGGTCAGAAACAGCAAAAATGTGCATTATACTTGTTTTGATATATTAGGCTTTTATGGCTGTCGTTTAATTATGCATATTATTATATTATATATTTTTGACCCTGAACCAAAAAAACAGTCAGCACAGGTGTATTTGTTGCAATAGCCAACATTATATTAGTCAGAATTATAAATGTTGTGTTTTTTGCCAAAACACATTAGGATATTAAGTAAAGATCATATTCCATAAAGATATTTTGCTAAATTCCTACCGCAAACATATCAACACTTGGCCCAATTATGCATTATGTAAGGTTCATTTTTTTTTTGTTTTGGGAGTCCCAAAGTCTTGAAATGCAAGGTTAAAAAAAAACATTTTCTTATAATATGCCTTTATATTCAGCGACTCCCATATGATTCATTCAGCGATTCAGCAAACCCTTCTGGTGATCCAAAAGCAGCACCTAGTGGCAAATAATGAATATGCATTTTCATTCAGACCAATAAGGAAATATCAACAAGCAATATTCTAATGGCTAAAGACTTGGGAATCATTTTAAAAATGACTCGCTTCAATGATTCAGTGTTGACTCTTTCTTTTGAGAGACAATAACTTTATACACGGTGCACTTTCAGATTTAAAACTTTGCAGGATGTTTTCTTTCACTTAGAGCCGTGTCACACACTGCATGAAAGCTCATTTTCAAAAATCCATAAATAGGGGGAACTTAATTTTTTTTTTATAAGTAATATGCATTGCTAAGAACTTTTGGACAAATATGATGGGGATTTTCTCAATATTTAGATTGTTTTGCACCCACAGATTCCAGATATTCAAACAGTTATCTGGGCCAAACATTGTCCTGATCTAACAAACCATACATCAATGGAAAGCTTATTTATTTATAAAAATAAAAAAAAGATAGTTTTTTGGGTTCAGGGTCTCTCTCTCACACACACAATATAAGCATGTTTATAAATCCAATTCTCATTAATCATTATTTATTTTTTCTTCAGCATTTTCATAAGCAGCCCTCTGCAGCGGACGCTCGATGTGCTCACAAGAGTTCCTGAAGAGACACGGATGTGAAGGGGAGTGAACTGCTAGCTCTAGCCTGGAGGCGTACGGTCGGGCACATGTGCATCAGAGTATCAGCGCGCTCTTGTAAGGACTCGACCCCTTTATCTTCAATCATGAGGCTGTTGCTCTGTAGGCAAAATGGCAAACCTGCCTGGCCTGTGTTGAAGTCTAGAAAAACAGAGAAGAGCTGCCAGCAGACGACGAATCACGCATGAGTATGGCCTTATCATAGGCTTCTATCCTTCTTTCTTTCGACACTGACCCTCATTGTGTGGGTTTGGGTTTTATTTGTCATATTTATTTATTTATTTATTGAGTAGATCTTCTAGTAAGGGGGTGGTAAGCTGTCACGAGCTTTCAGCATCTTTCAGAATAACTAATGAGGTTTAACCTAACGCTTAAAACACACACGAGCCCGCAAAGCACTGTAATACACATCTGTGTGTGGTTCTGTTTTGTTGCCTTTCGTGTCATGATGTGGTGATTGTTGAAAATGAATATACAGTAGGTAAATGTTAAATGTTGTTCTTCAGTGTGGTTCTCTATCTTCTGGCATCAAGCGACCAAGTCATTTCCAGTCCCGTTCAATAAAAGAAGCGTTCATTTAAGATAAAATGAACAGATAAGGCGTGACATGCTGTATACTTTTATTCACTATTATTTATTGAGATTATGCTGATCAACATATGTTGTATGGCCACAGCTGTTTGTGGTAAAACTGACACGTGTTTAAACTGTACACTAATGTAGTAGCCTCACGTTTGTAGTTTTTATGTTTAAATCTAGCAGTGCAGATTAAATCATCGTCTCTCAAGTCAGATATATTGAAGTCCTGAAGACTTTTTGTTTTTGAATCAAGTTGAGCGATATGAATGTAAAACTGCAGACACATATATGATAGTGTATATGGATTATGAGAAACACTAGGTCAGAATATATTCATCCAGTGCTTTATGTTCGATAGCAAATATTGGGCATTTTTGATTGCGAGCATTTTAGATCATATAATCAAAATAATATTTTAGTTTTTAAACATAACACTATGGTGTTATATCAGATGCAGACTGTTTTTTGGGGGTTTTTTTAGCCATAAATGTGATTTTAATTATTTTGATCGTAAGCTGTGACATTAAAACGAAAAACAAAATATCAACTCTAATCAATATAAATATTTAAAATTTGTTGTTTGCAAAGATTTTTGTCACTTTCACAACTCCTTAAAATACTATGGTATTATACTTGTAAGACTAATATCCCAATTCGCTTCTTGTTTGGAGAGGTAAATTATTTTTTTCTTATAAATAATGCCGTTTGGATGCTTTCAGGGATGATGCTCGTAAAACTCTTTATGGAAAAGCAAAAATATTTTTGGCTGCCTGAATCTATACTTTCTCTGCGTCAGAGCCCTAAGTCTCTGCTGATTGGTCGGACTGTACATAATGCATTTGCACATGCTAGAGACATTAAGCACAAAGTCATTCCAAACAAACACCGACCGCTTTCTGCAAGTGATTGTGTTCTCCTTTACAAGTGCTCATTATGCTACTTTTATGAAACGTTTCACTGTACATAAGACGTTTTTTCTCCTTTTTTGTAATAAAACAAAACAAATTGTGTTTAATAAAGATCAGAGGGGTTCATGGAATGTTCATTTATTGCTGTATTGTACATTATTATGGAAAAATGCAATCACCAAATATTCAATTCTCAGTCATTATTAGTAAGGCAACACAGAATGAACATTCATATTTATGAAAACCCAGTACATGTGTTCTCTTAACCTGTAAGCCTTTAACATTATTTTGAACCATTTCAAAACATTTTAATCATTAGCCCTTAATTTTCTTAGAAATCCTAAAAAAGCTACGCTGCACCCTGAGGAGTATCTATAACTAAAAACAAAGCCTGGTTTTCATAAGAATTTGACAAACTACTAAACATTATTTGCTCATGTTGTTTCATAAGTATAAAGCTCTCAAAATCTCATTGTGTGGGTGCAACGAGTTATGAGTGGCAGAAGCTCTTGCATTTCTACGTGTTTCTTATGGACAGCTGTTACGTAACTGAAGAACTTGTGCATAGTCACACAAATGATTTTTAGGGTAATTTCTCATTCTGTTTTGGAGCTTGACAGCACCATGTCATTATATGTCATTATTTCTGGTAAATTGTCACATTAGTATTAGCACTATGCAATGTTTATTGCTAGAATCAACTAGTTTTCGAGACTTAATGGACACCTTTGACAGGCCTAGTCTCTTTCACAGCTCTAGGTTCCACCATTTGAAAGAAGATGGCTCTCGAAGAACATTGGAACCGCAGTGAACTTCACCCAGCAGTTTGTGGTATGGGGCAAAGTCATCGATGAAGGTACATTTGAGGCCCAAAGGCTCCAGGAGAGAACACACCTCTTTCTCTAGAGCACACTTGCCATTCACCTTCGGCCCAAAAGGTTTTGGGACGCCCAGCTGATCCCCCAACACGATCATGTTCACCTGAGGGTACATACAGGTAATGCAAAACAAAAGTCAAAAATTTATCATCAGATTCCTCAAGTAGAATATTAATGGATATTTGGTACGATAGGGTAATGATATTTTATATTAATAATACTGTGTGTGTATATATAATGACATTTTATAATACTTTATATTATGTTTTTAAGACTGCTAATAGCAATAAATGTTTCTTAAGCAGCAAATCTGCATATTAGAAAAATCTCTGACGGATCTCGAGACAATCTTAATGAGTTTCATCACGAATAAATGACATTTGCAGTTTTGTTGGTTGATTTTGCTTTTAAAAAACAAAAAAAGTGGATGTTCGGGGAGTTCTTAAAAATGTGCTGTACCATGTCAGGAAAGTAAGCCACAGCCCTGGGACCTGTTTTCTCTTCTAACACCTTAAAGAGGATGGGCAAATCAATGATGTCCTCATCATCCAGCCCCAGCTCTTTCTTCAGCACGTCCCTGTTCCAGTCGATACAGTTCTGAGTCAAAGATTAGATACCAGCATTATTTTTTCCCATAAAGACAGATTTGATACATGTAGCAATACAAATATCTAAATACTGTTTAATGCGTATTAATGCATTCAAGAGGTATTTGTGAATGGTGTGTGTTTCACTGACCTGCACGTATCTGTTTTCATCCTGTAGCTTTTTGTCGCTCAGGAGTTTATTTACAGAGATGGCCTCCTCCAAACCTGTTCAGGTAAAAGCGTTGAACCATGGTGGATAGTACACCCCCCAAAAACCCCCGAATATTTGTATTTACCTGGAAACATTTCTGCTTCCCCATGCCCTTTCTTTTGTAAGCTTTTGAAAACTTTGTATCCGGCGTCAGGGCTAGCCAGCAGCAACCGGAATTTCTGAACAATCAAACCATCCCAGTGAGCACCGTTTGGGGTATTAAAAAAAAAACACTGGCCATGTTCAGAA
Source organism: Enteromius trimaculatus (assembly GCA_032361065.1). Lineage (NCBI taxonomy): Eukaryota > Metazoa > Chordata > Actinopteri > Cypriniformes > Cyprinidae > Enteromius > Enteromius trimaculatus. The sequence goes on along the minus strand of JAUMHP010000048.1, from coordinate 16,268,286 downwards.
TAAAGTACTTGCATTTACTAATCTAGTGTTTTACTGTATTTTTAATTAAGTAAATGCAGCCTTGGTGAGCATGAGAGACTTCTTTCAAAAATAAAAAGTCACAACTTCTGACTGGTGGTGTATTGTACCTTTCGGTCAGGGGCTGGAACAAAGGTCATGAACTCGTCCACATGACCCACAACCAGCCAATCAGAGTACAGCGCTATTGGCTCTTGAACCTTCTGTGCCCACAGGAACTCCTGGACGACTTGGGTCATGTTTCGGCCACGTGTTGCACTTAAGAATTAATCACAAGTAATCTTGTTCAATCTTTAGGTAACAGCGGTTCAATCGTTTAACATATCAAGTTTGGAACCGCAAAATCAGGTAAATAATGGCGGTGTTCTTTTTTTTTTAGTAGTGGTCACTATTAAGAGGGTAGAGTTGTGGTACTCACGTAGGGAACGCCACTCCAATGATGATCCTGCCAAGTGGGTAACGTTTCCCGTTCACTGTGACTGGTGGACTAACCTCCAGGTTACCGAAGGAGTCCAGACTGCTCACCTCCTCATTCAAAGCCTGCCGTGTCACGTACCCAAAGTCTGGCCCCTGTGACACAAGTGTTTCTATTAGTGCTGTCAAATGATTAATCGCATCCAAAATAAACGTTTTTCTATACATATAATATATTTGTGTATTTATTCTGTATATATAAATACAAACACATGCATGTATATATTTAATAAGAATGTTTATATATTAAGTATATTGTATAAAAAAACAAATATATAAATGCATTTACATCTTAATACTTTTAATATATGTATTGCATGTGTGTTTTAATATATACATCATAAATAAACAGTACAAACACATTATGTAAAGAAAGCATTTATCTTGGATGGTATTAATCATTTGACAGCACTAGTTTCTATACATCTTTACATTAGTATGCGCTCATAATTTGATGCCAGTGTTGGTTTGGAATAACATGGCAGAAAGTTGGTGAGAATATGACCATTTTAAGTGAATTTTTACCTCTACCTTTAGCAGTCTCACTCACCAGAATGGACTCGTAGGGGAAATCCTGAAGATCTCCATCACGAGGAGAGTCCAGTACAACAGGGAACCGATGATGGGGAGCATCAATGTAGCCAAACTCAAGCTCATCCTGTGGAGAGAGAAGAAATTTCTTATCTCATGACAGTCATCTGATAAACTTGGTCACAATACATCATCATATGACAGCTTGATAGTGTAAGGCAGCTCTGAAATCGTAAATAAAAACTGGTACGCAAAACAGAATGACCCTCTTTGTGTAAAAGTATTTTTTAAGGGTTCTATCAAATAAGTAATGTTTTAAAATATTAATAACTGGCATATGCACACACTTGGGTATCATTTATTTGATCGTTTGATCAGATTTTCATATTTTTCAGTATGAAAATGTTGAAAACTGTTTTTTTTGTGTGATACTTTTTTCATTGATTCTTTGATGAACAGGAGGTTAAAAAGTGTGTTTAGTTGAATTAAAAGCTTTTTTTAGATTTTTTAAATTTAATTTAATGCATCCTTGTTGTGTAAAACTATTCTTTGAAAATATTTACTTTTGTATTGACTGACTGATCTAATTTTTTATTGATTGAATGGATTGATTGATGTCTCTGACCTGCATCCAGCGGTCACCTCGGTTCATGTACTCGTAACATATTTTCAGCTTGTAGCCAGACTTGTCCACCAGGTCCCTTATGCTCTTCAGGAAGGAGTAGTTATCATTTGTGCTGCCAGAAAGATGCAAGTAAATCTTTAAATCCTAAGACTTACAGCAAAAAATGCTTAGAAATATCTCTTTGCATGTCTGGAAAACAAATGGCATTAAGATATATGAAGGGTTACAGAAAGCTTGGACTGAATCACCTGCACACATACACCTCCACAGGTTTGAGGGTGTTTGGAGTCATGATCCAGGGAGAAACATGAAATACCACTGTATCTGTGAAGACTGGCGTTTCAGGGAAACCCTTTAAGAAAATAATTAGTATTTAGAGGCTATTAGAGAATTCTATTACCCCTCCCCCAAAACACTTATTTATTCATTTTCAGTCATTTTATGAAAGAGTGTTAGAGAGTAACTTTTATTACAAGATTGGTGTAGAAAGGTTGACGTCCTTTCAGACAGTTGACTCTTTCACTAACCTTGCCACAAGGCTCTAATAAACTGAGGTTGATGGAGACGAGCCCATCAAAGTCTTTATCAGGGAAGCGAAGGCCCTCTACGAAGAACTGCAGTTCAGTTTTGCCTCCCAGATAGGGCACTTCCTGTGTCAGCGTGTGCGGTCCCACCACCATCATGTAGTCTTTTAGAAACCACTTCATGAATGTGTTCTCTGGTACAAGAAAGAGAAGCTATTTAGTAAAGAACTAATGTTCCTTCTTACTGTATCAGTTTTTGCTTCCATCTAATTTAATTAATTGTAAAAAATGCATCATAAAATTTCACATTACGCCTGCCTGAAAAATTACATAAAAATAACATTTTCAAACCTTCTCTTTCCACAAATAACTGAAGCAATAAAATTTTTTCATGCCGTAATTATACGCATGCTGATTTTCAGTGGAACACATACTAAATAAAAAAAAAAAGCATTGTTCTTTCTAAATATATTCTGAAAATATTTTATTGTATGCTATATAAAATAGAATACTATTCACTTACTCCACACGTCATCTTTTTTTGCATTTGTCCGAGGTCTAAAGACTCTCACGTTCTCTGAAGTGGTCTTTGAGATGTGCATGGCCAGTTTATAGCCTTCAGGAAGTTCAGCGGGGCCGTTGGTGCGCAGGATCATCTTGGACATGTCCTGTAAATCTATCATCAAAAAATATATGCATATGTATATATGTATTCTCACTTTCCTTCCACAGCATTAAAAAAAGTTAAGCCACGTGTTAAGTAAGCTAACAATTGGAAGGGGTAAAATTGCACATTTAATTTCTACTTTTATGGTTGCTATTTTCTATGGACATTAATCAGCAATGAATAAACCACAGTCTGATTTAAATTAAAAAAGTAAAAAATTAAACTTCACTGGACTTGTATTCTGGCCAGGCAGGATTAATAACGAATGAATAATAAGGAAGCATTTTGCATGCATAGAGCGTTTAAGTCTGCAGCGATACTTTAATGCCTCCAAAATCTAACACCAGACCAGCCCGGACTCACCTGACACTTTACTGATCTCATCATTCGCACTGTCCAGTGTCTTCTTATAAGTGGTCTCTGAGTCACAGTTGACCAGCAGAACTGCACCGTGGCCATTAGGACCCCACTTCCACGACCCCTAGATCCAAAATTCAATTCGATCACACATACTTGATTTAAAGATATTGAAAGTCAACAAGGTTCACAAAACATTGGACCTATTATGGAAGCACGTTTTGCCATAAATGTTACAAAAGGTAATTGCAACCTTTTTTATTTCACAATTCAGTTTTATTTTACAACTCTGTTTCTCAGAATTCTGATTAAAAAGTTGACAAACGAAGAATTTAAACTGAGATTCTAAGTTCGTATCTTATAATTCAGAGTTGTTTCCACACAGTATGTATCTCGCACTTGAGTTTTTTACTCTCGCAATTCTGGGTTATATCATTTAATTTAGAGTTATTTGCTGTTTTTTTTCCTTTAAATTGAGTTGAGTTATCCGCCAACTCTAAGTTTACATCTCAGAATTAAGAGTTATATCTTGAAATTTCTTTGAGTTTTTTTCTTAGAATTCTGGGTTCACATTATATACAGTCAGGGAAACATATTTTTTGTTTCTGCCAAAGACTAAAAAAAGTATGTTAGAATTTTTTTTTTTCTTGCAATTGCATCTTTATATCTCACAATTCTAATGAAATTCTAATTTCTTCTCAGAATTATGATATCTCTCAATTCTGGAAGAGTCAACCGTAAGATATTTCTCAGACAAACAAAAAAAAAGTTAGAATTGCAAAAAGCAAGAGCTTTTTTTTCCTTTTTTATTCTGCAGCGGACACAGGCTTCCATTGACTTTAATTCTATTGACAAAAAATAAAATGCAAAAAAAATTATAAAATAAAATAAATATCTTATCTTGTCACAGTTTTAAAACAGCCTGAGGATCACTGTAAATGACAGAATTTTCAATTGGAGTAAACTATTTCTTCAATATAAGAACAGGTTTCTCATTGCCTTCAGTACTACATGTCTATTATCTCCTTTTAGCCCCATCTCCAAACCTGCTGCAACAAGTCTAAAACAAATCTCCCAAATAAATAATGATATAGAACAGATCGCAACACTACAAGCAAACAAAGCTCACCTTGTTTGGATTGTTTTTCTCCACAACGCCATCTCGGTCAGCATCTACGTCCAGAGATATCTCTGCAACAGAACAGAAACAACATGAGGTTTGCGTGTTCCTTCAGTCCCACCAGCATGAGGCTGTTTATAGTTACAACACAGATACTGTTTACATACTGTAAGCATTATTCATAAACACAGGCGTAGCCTATGTCTCAAAATAAAATCATCTGAGACGTACCGACAGCTGTTAGATGCAACACGGCGTCCCCCAACGACTCTGCTTTCTCTCCATAGTACCTCACAGATAGCTGAAACAGATCAGATCATTGCAACAATTCTTGTGGTTTTCTTGGAGTAGTAAAGTGCTTAATTACTTTGCTGAGTGCATTAAAAAATGTGCTAAATAGACCTTTAAGCTGTGAGTGCTAGACAGAGTTGTGAAACTGACATGCGATCACGTCGACAAATAAACCTCAGTTTCCTGCACAGACTAGTACTGGGGTCAACCACAGCATGTGCTTAAGACAAACATGACTGGCAGGGCAAGCAGTTTCCTCTTTCTTTCAGTTCTGTTTCACGTCAATTTCTAAAAGACTATTATCTGCTTTAGTACAAAGACTGGTCCTACAATCTACAAAACGTACTCAAATGGAATCTGCCCACGCAGAAACCTCCCGTATCATATACTCTTTTTAAATAGTTGTGTTAGTTTAAGATGTCTGGCTCCATTTCAAACATTTTATCTCGTTTTAATCTATTCCACAGAATCTTTCTCCAACCGCAGAATTATTCTGTGTCAGTTCTTAAAGGGTTAATTAACCCAAAAATGAAATTTAGGCTTCCTTACCTTCAAAACATCCTAAGTATATATGACTTTCTTCTTTCAGATGAATCCAATCAGACTTATATTACAAAACGGTCCTGGCACTTCTAAGATCTGACATTATTATTGTAGTGATCAAGTGTTTAACAGTCCAAAGTTAAAGGAACACTCCACTTTTTTTGGAAATCCACAAATGCAAAGTTGTGGATTTTCTAGGCTGATATGACTAGGAACTATACTCCCATTCCGGCGTAATATCATTGCGCCTGCTTCACTCGTGGTACGGCAGCAAAATTCCTTGATTATTATGCCGGAATGAGAGAATAGTTCCTAGTCATATCAGCCTAGAAAATCA
>JAUMHP010000048.1:16239396-16257293 GCA_032361065.1 Enteromius trimaculatus | reverse complement strand
ATATTACAAAGAATAATTAAATTAAGCTAATAAACTAAACTGAAGAACTTTTCCAGAAGTTTTCGCCGAGTTTAAAAGGACGCCAATTTGAATCCCTTGAACTGACAATTTTCATTGCCATCCTCCAAGAGTTGTTCTGAGAGAGAAATTATAGTTGTGAGATTAAAGTACATACCTCTGCCTGCTGCTAACCCTCTTTACTCCACTTTATCAATAATTCATTCAAACACGAGACTCGCTTTGAATTATTACACCAGTGGAACAGGGACGTGCTGCGTCCTCTGCACGTGCCGTCCTGCACCGCTCAAGAAAAACCTCTGGCTATTGCCTTCGTTTAAACCATAACTGAGACTAGAATATGCTTGGAACAACCAGTAGATATCTAATAAGCTAGTTTATTTGTGTTCAGAGCCATGTACTACCAGATTTAATATAGGAGGAAACAGGCGTTATTGATATTAAAGTGGTTTTCAAAAAATTCCATTCTGTCCTCCAGATTAAAATGGCATTATCCTGTTGATTTTATAAAATCACTTATGTGAAAAATGCTCATAAAGAAATACAAAATGAAGGTGAATTTAAAGATAAAACTATATTTTTTCAGTTATGATATTTTTGCTCTCTCAGGTGTCTGATGTTATGAAACAAAGATTCCTGATGATTCACACCAGCTGGCAGGTCTTTACTGAGCAAGGGTTTAGCTATACAGTTTTCATGCCACTTACAGAAACAAAACATTTTTTTTATAGTGATTCTAAGAGTCTTGTTTTATTATACTGCCCAGAATAAACTGCATTTTTTTTAATTGATAGTCCACCAAAAAATAAAAATGACATCTCTCAAGGTGTTCAAAATTAGTGCTGTCAAGCAATTAATCACTATTAATCCCATCCAAAATAAGTTTTTATTTACATTATATATGTATATGTACTGTGTATATTTATTATGCATATTTAAATAGATACATACAGTGTATATATTTTTAAATATTTACATGTATACACACACACACAAATATATCTATATATCTTAAATATATACACGCATGTGTTTGTGTTTATATACACATAAGAAGTGTGTAAATTGTGTATTTATTATGTAAACAAAAACTTTTATTACTTATATAACTGTTTAATCGTGTGACAGCACTATTTTCCTGTTAAACACAAAACAAGGTACTTTTATACTTTGAATATATGCTTTTCAACCTTTTTTTCACAATTTATCATAACACCATGGAGAAGTACAACTGACACATCATTTCTCTTTTTGTGTTTCACTTTCAAAACAACATGAGGATGAGTAAATGACAGTATTTTAATTTAACTGTCTTTTTAAGAGCCAAACGTGTAAACTTTACAGCAGGTGTTATTTTGTATTGAGGAATACACGCAACATCTTGAAGGTTCTGCGTGAGGTATATGCCATTTGAGTATGGCTGTAGGTTGGTCTGTAAATAACTTAATAACACACTGAAATTAGTTTCATGTCTGCTCTTGTTCTTTAGTATAATTAACCATGTATACACACTTCCTGCTGCGCTTCTTGTGTCTGATCTTTATACTCAGGGGAAATACAAGTGTTCTGCGTTTTGAAGTGCAGCAGTGATTGGGAATTAAATTGAATCCTTTACAAACTGTAGAAGGCTGTTTTGATCTGTCGTGACTTGTCTGTAATTAATAAGGGAGCTGAGCGCATGAATGGTGTGTCATGTTTGTCTTAAGCGAAGGCAGATTAAAAGATGAGACTCAAGATATGCTGCAGTTACAACTACTCACCGTAAGGTGGCAGCTTTGAGTCTTACTCTACTCTGCAGGTCTGTGCTATTAAGATAATTGGCCCTATAATTTGATTACAAGATGAAATATTCACTGATTACTTGTGATATCCTCACCTAGGCTTAAGCTACTAATTAAATTACATTATCAGATTAATAAGACAGAAAGAATAAAAGGGCAAGCACTGACATTACATTTATTATATTACCATATTTGGTAATGGGAGCTTATTTTGAAATGTTTTTAATGCGTTACATTTGGCAAGCAAAAATAGATTTTTAGAATTATCGCATTCAAGGTACAGCTACATGTTATCAATTTACTTGGAAATCAAACCCATGACCTTGGCAGTGCAAGCGCTTTATTATGCAGATAGTTTAAATTTGAATATGCATGGTTTATATTTATTTATTCTAACGTGAAGTGTTTCCTATTATAAATGGAATTAGATTTGTATAGGTTTATACATAGCATGGTTTTGAAAGTCAAAGCAAGGGTTTTTTCCCCTCACTTGTGAGCAGGAAATACAAGATGATGTGTTGCTTGGTGACATGCAAAGATGCTTTGACTTTGAATTATTTGCATATGTGAAAAGCAAACTAGCTCATTTTTGTCTGAAATGTAAGTTACTTGATCACCTGTTTAAATACCCACATAATAGCAATTCTTTCATGTTACCTAAATGTGGCCTATTTACATTAAGTTATTAATTGCGTATAACATTCAAAGCTGAGGTTTAGTATTGAATTGGTAAAGGGCATTTTAAGCCACACCATAGCAGAAGATTCGGGTCAAATCACTGTATAACACACAGCCTCTCCTAGCTTGTTGTTTTTATAACACTGATGCAATGGAAATAAGCCAATATATAGTTGCATTTATTAAAAATACAAATTACTGTCGCTTAGGGCTGCCAAGCAAGGTGGAAATCGACATATTAATATAAAATACAGCGATTACAGGTGTGCTGTTATTAGTTTTTTTTGTTTTTTTTTTACAACGAATTATAACGCCGCTCATGAGTGAAATCTGTGGGTTTTATAATTAGCTCATTTGTGTCTTAATTTATTTAATTAGTTAAGCTCAGTTTACATAAACCTCCACCTGAGAGCCGTCCAGTGACAGGCCGCTGTTGGCGGCGAGCGCGCGCGTTACACACATGCACACACACTCGCTTCATTTGACAAATACAAGCTGAGCGCAACAGTAGCTGGAGATCTGAAAGAACAGCCGCCGCGTATGACAGCATCGCAGCGTCCATCTGAGGCGATACACACATGCTCGACCGGTTTGTTTCTCTTGTAGGCTATCTGTCAAAGGCTCATAATGTGCGTAAAGCTGACGGTTCAGCCACAAGCCAGGAATGAAGACGTCAGACGCATCTACTCACTGACTGGGCATCGCGTTTCGAAGACGAACCTGAGCTTCGGTCGTTTGGACAACAACCGACTATATCCGAGACAGCCGCTGCTGTAGCTCTTTATACCTGCGGGACACTGTTTTTGCTGCTAATTCCGTTTATAGACACACATTTTTGTTACGCTGCCCAGACAGGCGCGTTTCTCGGTGTGTCAGTCTGGCGCGCTTGATGCTTTGCATGCAAACCCTGAGTGAACTTACCAGGTAAACACACTTTACCTCGCTCTTGTCTAATGTTGTTTACTTTTGCATTATGTAGCTCCTGGCGTATTTAGAGCTGGTGTTTTTACCATCGCAAACTAATGTAATCTAAATGTTGAATAATGGTAACGTTAGATGAGGCTTATGGAGATATCATTACGGACTGGATGGCGTTCCACATCCGCGCGCTGTCGTCTCTAAACCGGGTAAAGTGAACGGCGCACCGGGAAAAGAGGCTTCTAAACCTGCTCACGTCAAACTGCACTGAAACTTCAAGGCTGTACGATGTCTAAAACGCTGAAGAGGAAGAAACACTGGTCCACCAAAGTGCAGGAGTGCGCCGTGTCGTGGGGAAGTGTTGGGGAGTTCGGTGATGTTGTGGAGATCCTCGGAGGCGCCGAGCACGGGGAGTTCCCGTTCCTCGGTCAGATGAACTTGGAAGTGCTGGTGTGTCACGTCGGGAGACTACCGTACTACGGGGATGTGTTATTGGAAGTGAACGGGACACCTGTCAGCGGGCTGACGAACCGAGACACACACGCGGTGATCCGCCACTTTCGGGAGCCGATTCGAATTAAGACCGTCAAACCAGGTAAACCGAGACAACTTTGTTTTTGTTGAGTGTTGCCAGGAGGGTTGTCTGTCTGGCTCACAGCGCACCTGTATCTTCGAGGCTTATATTTAAAGGGACAGTTCTCCCCCAAATAATGGTCTGCGTATGTAGTTTAGACACATCATGATTCGTGATGATTACACGAAAGTTTATTATTATGGGTTGTTTTTTTTGTTTGTTTGTTTGTTTGTTGTTATATGTTGACGTTGCTCCTTTCCATTCAATGAAAGTGGATGGGGACTGGGTTTGGACATGTCGTCAAATCCCAAAGGACTAATTCGCCATGGGTTTCCTCTAGGTTTTCCTGTGGGTTTGTATAATGAGGTTTTCAACTCAAACTCTTTTCTCTGTGTGTGTGTGTGTGTAATTTACATTGCGAAGCTGCCACAGACCTTGTTACTTCTTACTCATAAATTGGAAAAACCCTTTATAAAAGACTAATAGGAAAATCCAGAGGGCACCCCTGGCAAATTAGTCTTTTAATTACAATAATGGTCCATTTATTAACAACATTAGTTACCATACAACTAACAATGGAAAATACTTCTAAAATATTTATTGATCTTGATTGCAATGTAACATGAATATAATCTACAATTATATCTATACAATCTAAAATTAAAATATGATGAATGAACAATAATTAATTTTTCCACATTAACCAATCAAATTAACGAATAATAATTAAATGCATCACTTATAGCTGGTTAAAATTTTCATAGTTATGCCATAGAAGAACCTTTCATTAAAGGTGCTATATGCGATGTTGCAGGATTTTAGCTCGATTTTATATTTTATCTCAGACCGTATGCATCACCCCTTGATCGTCTTGCTGTCTGCCCTCTGAATACATTGAGAAAAAACCCGCTCTCGAAAGACAACACAGAGGCTGCAATACCAAAAGAAACACTTTGGGCATCACAACAAAAACAAACTTAGGCCAAACAACCGGCAAAGAAGAGGTGGAGTTTAACACGCTTTAAACCCCACCTCTTCATGCCGATTGGTTGGCCGAAGTTTGTTTTTGCTTTGGTGTATGTCCTGTGTTTTGCAAGATCGCATAAAGCACCTTTAACACATGTTAAAAAAAACTTTTTTCTTAGTGTGAAGAACATTTAAAAAATCTAATGACACTTTTTCCATTTTAAAAATCTTTTGTGCTGGTGAAAGGTCTTATTAAAGGTTTTTTGTGGAACCAGATATCAATAAAGAGCCTTGTTTTCAGTATTTCAGGGCTTCAGTATTGTTCCCAGTGTTCTTCAAAATCCACAGAAGAAAGTAAGTCATACAAGTTTGGAAAGACATGATGATTAATAAATGATGACATAATTCCCCCATTAGGATGATCTAGCATGATTATTGATTGTGAAGATCTGAACCCAACAATCCCAGAATGAAGAGTGAAACGGTGAACGTCCAGTGAAACATCTATTTTTGAGCTGCACAGAAACAGTTTGAACTATCCCTTTAAGACTGACTGTGTAATTTCTACTTCATAGAACACTAAGAGCGTGGACAAGTACTTTGCCGAACAGCATTCGGAACATTCTTTGTTCTCTCCCTCATAGTGGTTTCACCACATGCCCTGACTCTGACTTGTGCTATGCTTAAAGTGTCTTTATGTCAGAGGCACAGCGTTTGCCTTAGGGATAGTGGGCAGTCAACACTCCACACACATCTTATAAAAGCACAAGCGTCATTTCTAAGGACACTCGCTGTTGGAGTGTGTATTGATCAAAGCGAGTGGATCACCTTTACTTAGGACAGGCCTGTGTACCTTACTGGTGTATGAGGACATGATGAAAATGGGGAGGAGGATGTTGTTACCATGGACACTGAATATCTTAGCATTATTGATGGGTCGAATGAGTGTATTCTTAGCAGGAGGAGGGGAAAGGCACAATATGTCAGAGTTGTTATGGAGATAGGAGGATGTTATTAGCATGTAGATGTGAGAGTTGTTGCCATGGAGAGAAGGAGAGGGTACAGAAGGATAACATTAACTGGATGGTTGATTGTTGAATAAATGAGCAGTATCTGAGATTGTGCGAGCATGCACATGAGTGGCAGCTGAGGCCCTGGCCTTTAGGACGCATTTAAGTGTGTGTGATCTTTTGTGGTTACTATGAGTGTATATGAGGGTTTGATAGAGAGGAAGACTCATTTGTGGATATGTTTGACCAATTCATCAGCATTCATATGGATTCATATGATTTAGAGTTGTGCGGTTGATTCTGACTGATAACTTACACGTTTAAAACTGAATTGGGAGTATTTTGACTCATTTATTGACTCAACAGTGTAATGCATATGTTAGTAGAACGATTCTGGTCATTAAGCATGTTGTTAAACTAGTATCTCACCAGTAACGTTAGGGTTAGGATTGAAACTGATTCGTGAGTTTTGGACCAATTTATTAGCTCGTAAGAGTTATTTGCATGACGCATTAGAGTTTGTTGGTTTGGATCAAGAATTATTTGCCAGTTTTGGGACGCATACATTTTTTTCATGAGTTAATGAGAACATTATTTTTTTTGACCAATTCATCAGCTTTACTTTTTGCACATTTAGATGAGTTTCTAAGCCAGAAACTCATGTTTAAGATATCTCATAAGAGTCATTTGTTTCTGAATACCATTATTTTAAAGAATGATGGAACTGTTAGACAAATTTAAGCAAATATTTTGTCAAGTTTGGTGATTTATGAGTATTTTTGACCAACTGAATTATTCATTAGTTCAAAAACCAAACTATAAATCTTCAAATCAATTACGAAGACTAATATATGTTTCATTCAGTTTATTACCTCATGTTACATGTTTGTAACTAAGACTGCTGATGAAAAATTCCCTATCATTATTATTATTATTTATATACGTGTTTCTCATCTTCATCTATAAATGAGTTTGTGTGCATCCAAATCTGGTTTTAAGATAATTATGGTGTTTAGTTTTGCTTTTGTCTGTCCCTTTTTCCAGCTGCATCTGGTTTAAAACATTGTTTACCTAAAAAGTACAGTACTATACTGTGTCCTTTTTTTGTGGTTTTTGAGCATAGCATATAGTTTGCTGTGTATGTTTGTCTCCTATGTCCAGGCCTCATATGGAATTCAAAGTGTGTGAATAATAGATGAAGTGAGTGAAATGCCTATACATGTTGAGGATCTGCTGATAACAGGAAATGATGCCGCAGTCTTTGCTACAGGCACAAACACAGCAGAGCTCTGTCCACCAGCTGCTTCTTCCGCATCTCATCTACCTTTGCTTTCCTCTAGTCTAGTAATTGAAGAATTGCTATGGTTATTTGTGGTCGTAGTGTGAAGTAGTATTTCTCAGTCCACATCTGTACTTATTTTGCAGCGTGTCGAGTAAATCAGTTGTGTGAGCAGTTGCTTTAATCAAAAAGGGATGCTAAAATGCATCCATGACTTCATTCCTCAAGCTTTCCCTAATGGCTAAAGCAAGATAGGCTTCATTGACTGGATATATTGATTACCGCATACATTTTTTGAGAGAAAATTGCTTTTACAGTAAAGCGCTTAATGGAAGTCTAGACATTCTGGAAGGGTTAAATGACAAGTCTCTATATTTATTTTAGCAATACCAGTGTTATATGCATTGCAAAGTTGTCAAAATGACCTTTTTAGCTGTAGACAGATTAACTTCTGATTATATGGTACTGACACAATTCCTTTGAGTGGTGTTGCTGCGAGTTTGACAAAGCTATTTTGTTGTTCCAGCTTCACATATTTACAACATTATGAAATGTTGGATATGACACTGCATAGAAACTGTTACTTTAACATAACATTAAATGCATTGATTAACTTAACTTCATGTAACTTAAGAAGAAAATGATCAGCTTGAATGACTGAAAACGGTTGTTAATTTAAATCAAAACACAAAACGCATTTGAACGGTGTTCGAATCATGCTGTAACAACTGTATTAAGGAGTTATTGCACATGAATGGCATCATAGATTTGCAATTATCAGTGGGAAACTTTACAGAAATTACTTATTAATCATACGTTGTGCTGCATGTTGTATGTATTTTGTTTACTGTAAAAAGCAATAAAGCTGGACAGCAACTTATTCAGCAGATTTATCAGAAGACAGATGCGTATGACTAAAATACATTTCCAGTCATTCTTCGTGGCAGCATGAGGATGATAAATGCACAGATAAAGCATCGATTGCAGATCTAATGAGCGTCTTTTGCTCTTCATTATGTTGCATTAGCCGTAAAATCCTGTTTGTCTTTGTCGGGAAATGAAAGGGAGAGAGAGACAGAAATGTGTAATTGTCCAGCGAGTCCATTGTATTTGGCCCGAAATCACTTAAATAAACACATCAAATCAGATTTTCCGAAACGGGAACTTCCCAGGAGGACTTGAACGCAGCGTGTCGTCGGCAGCGCTCAAACCTCTCGCCTCTACTCTAGGTTTTGCAGAACGCCATTGTTGTTGTTTTTCAGAGCCAGCGTCAAAGTGGGAATTCGCAGCAAGTCTGATACATAGTACTCCTGAATTGTGTTATAGTTTCGTCTCTCTAGGAGTAAAGTATTGCAATTGCAGCAACAGTTTTAGCTCTTTGAAATGCAAATCAGCTAGAGGCTCCAATTCTACCGTTCATATAATGAGAAACTGCATTGCTTTGTCCAAACAGCGAACCTTTGATTAGAACATATGAAAGGTTAATTCAACCTTTCATCTGGGCCAAATTAAGTCATTCCTTGCATGGAATATCACCTCCTGAGGGCCTTAAAGGCATATAAAGACATGTTAAAATTACGGAGGCCTTGCAGCTCTGTGACTCTGAATTAGAGCAATAACAGCGCTTGACTGTTTGAAATGGATCGCACGCCAGGGCATAGTGTCATTTTGACTGTAATGAGCTTATTGAAGCTTTAGTTAAAGGTTTTATAATAAAAAAAAAAATCCCCCAGCACGCTAATTTATTTTGATAAACGATCCAGTTGCACATCAAAACTATGAATCAGCACTTGTTTTAAAGGTGTTAACCATCGCACATCATATTAAGTTGTCTGCAGCCCACTATATTTCATGCTAATGAACAATGTATAGGCAGCATTCCAGCTTATTTACTTAATGAAGGACAAGCGTATGTTGCGTCTGGGTTTTGTGCCTATATAAACATCTCAGCATGGTGATAAACCACTGTGGAATAGAGAGAGAGAGATGCTGTTTGTCCCCCTTGTGCTGAATGTCTCTGCAACCTCTAATTATCATTGCAGCCTCAGTCAGTATGTGATGGAAGGAAAGGACCTTGTGGTATTGTGTTCAGGCTATGGGAAAAAGTCTGCACATGTCACGAATGCACTAATTAGCTTAATTTAACCACCGGCAGCCTACTGCAATCAACAGTATTGGTGTAACTAGGAGCATTGAGAGTTCGTCAACATGGAGTATGTGCGCCTGCGGCAAAGTAAAAACCTGACAATTAGGACTCCAGAATTCAGTGTCTGAAGCCCACATATCCACTCTTCTTTATTAGCACTTCTCTCTTTCTTTTCAAACGCTTCTCTTTCTGTTCACCCTCTCCACTCGTAACTTCCTGTTTCTGTCTTTTTGAAGATGCGAATCCCATCTTGCTGCCAGGTGTGCGTCGACCAAATGAACTGTCAAGTACAGTAGCTTGTCAAAGGCCTGATTGAAAACCCAATGTATTCATCGCTGATGAAGTCGTCCTTGGAAGGAAATTCACCCGAGCTGCCGTCAGATACCAGAGTGCTATGGGAGTTGCTCGCCCGTCTATGAAATATTCCTGATAATACAAGCTGAAAACAATTTCACTTATCTGTAATGAAAGTTGGCAAAAGTTCCTAGTTATTGGTGCCTGCTGATTGCTCACACTTAGTGAGCTGTGGCGGAAATGAATAGTTTGTGTGCAGAAAGTTTTGTAATTTACCTGGATGCCTTTAAAAAAAAAACCCCAGAAATAATAAAAAAAAAAAAAATTATAAAATAATTGATCTCAGTCATATCAATATTAAGTTAAATTAAGCTATAGTAACTGAAAACAGCTGCAACAGAGCAAAAGATGACAAAAGTAATATAATATAAAATAATAATAATAAATAAATAAATCCTTTAAAAATAATTGCTAAATAATTGCTTTTGCTTTTATCTTTTGCTCTTAGTTGCAGCCATTTTCAGTTACTTTTCTACAAATTATTGTTTTTTAATTATTAATTTATTATTTGATTTGATTTATTATTATTGTTGTTGTTATTGATGATGAGATTTATCATATTGCTATAAATCATACTCCATAAATGAGTTTCATGCAGCGTTACCAATGCATTTCAGCAAGTGACTTAAAGTTGGTGTGCACTGCAATATTACTATAGTATTTGTATACTGATTTTGTATATTGTATAACTCATATTGCTTTCTGCGATAGAAAGGAGTTTCAGCAAATGTTAAACATTTTTTTTTATATTATGCATATTATGTTCAATGTTCAATGCAAAATGTCTAAATCTATCTCTGTCCTGTAACTGTAACCTTTTAGGGTATTAGACTCGGTTGCATGTGACCAGATCTGCACGACTGCATACTAAACTCATAAAACCGCATCACCAGCTGTGTTTATGGTGCAAAGGATTATACTGTATCACCTCCAAATGGCACATGTGGTGCCCTTTTGTCCTGTTGTTAATTACCAGCATTAGCGTGGATAAATCTGATGGATTGTGCCCGTATATAGGAGATGAATCAGGGAAAATATTGCATGTGTGCTCATCAGCCGCCATACGTGCTGTCTGCGTCACTGGATTTCATATTTGGCAATGTTAAGACAGCAGATTTGTAGGAGGGGCTTATGCTTAATGGAAAAGAGTGAATTATGGTGGGTGTGGTTTCAGATATGTGGGTTATGGAGGTGTGGCTGTATAACACATGGCAGATATGCTGTAGAACAAGATCAATGAATGAGGGAGGAGATGAGTGTATTAAGGATTGTTTTCCATAAACCACTAGGCTCTTTTTCACATTTCTCAGTTTGCAGCCTTGAAGTAAATAATAATGGGGAGAAGCTGGTGTATAGAGGTGTAATGAGAGACTTTGGCAAATGTTATTGCACCAACAGCAAGTATTCAAATATGAGTTTCCAGAAGAGAGCAAATTAAGAAAGAGGTAAATTTCAGTAGCTGGAAGGGTGGAAAATTAAAAATCAGTCTGTGGTGTAGGCTTCTTTTAGTATCACATAGTAATAAAAAAAATGTAGCATTAATTTACCTCCGGCATCTTCATGTTGTTTTATATATCTGTCCATTCAATGTCACATTCTTTCTTGTATGGAATACAACGGAAAAACACATTGAACAATAATTGTATCATTTAGTTAATTCAGCATCTCAGCATCATTTTTTTGCTCCACAATGCAGTTTTAATTTTATTTATAAACTTTCATTTATATTCTGAATTAGCTTTTATTTTTAGATTTTCATTATTTGTTTAAAATGTAGTCATTTTGTTCTCTAGATTTTTAGGGTTATGGTTATTTTTATGATTTTTTTAATATATCCATTTATCTTTAATTTATTTTAGATTTTAATTTTATTACTTCAACTTAAACATTTCCCCAGTTTTACAGACAAGGGTTAAGCTAGTCCCAGGGTAAAATGCATGTTTGAGCTATCTCAAATGATAATATCTTGCTCTGACATAAAGATGTGTAATATCTGATATAAATATAGTGTCCTTGCCTGTGTCGAGATACACTTCTGTTTTCTTCTATAACATTTTTGTAAAAGTTGCCTGAATATATATATAGGCCCTTAGCTTAAGCCAGCCCTAGGCATTAGTTAAATTAAAATATTTTTGTTTAAAGATATGTCAGAGCAAGATATTTTCATCTGAGACAGCTCAAACATGCAATTTAGTCTGGGACTAGCTTGAGCCTTGTCTGTGAAACTGGGGGATAGTGTAATTAAGGCCTAGTCCTGGTTTAAGCTAAACCCCATTTGCAAATCCTGGCCTTTATTTACTTATACTAAGTCAATGTAATTTTTGTTTTAGTTAACAATAACTGCATTAACATTCTCACTCTGCTCACATGTGAAACAAACCGCACAATCATGAGAAAGAAAGTCTTGCAAAAAATGTGTGCTTGGAAAATGCATCTAAGAAATGCGACACGCACCCTTGAGAAGGCAAATGGAGTGACTGAGAGGTAAAAGGAAGCACTAATGAGGGAAGTGAGGCATGATTGACTAATCGATAGGGGAAGAGTGGACTGTGTTTAGTTTATTTATTTTGCTCTAATCCCTAAAGGAAAGGAAAGACATGATATCTTCTCTAGATATGCATTTCATAGAAAACATTTCTTTTTTTTTCTGTTGTTCACCCATATGCATTTTAGGAACAGATTAGTGCTGCCTGTTAATGTGTTCGTTTTATAGTAATTATAATGCAAACCGCCACTAGCATACTGTGGCTAGGTTAAACACGTGTTTATTATGTTGTTTGTTTCCTTTTTGTTTTTTTTTTCCTCAAAGAGTACACATTGAACTGGGAAATAATCATAGGCACAAAAATGATTTAATTCTTGTAATCTATTGAAAGCCCTTGGACAAATATAAAAGACAGAGAATCATCTCCAAAAATACCAGAATCCGATTAAGATCAAACCCTAGAATCAGAGGTTGCTTGTTGTGGTTAACACAGAAACAGGCACAATGCCAGGTCAGTCCCTCTGGCGTAACATTTCCTTCCCACAGAGCCCTGCTGCATGCACACTACAAAAGCTGAACAACAGTTGGCTGTCTGAACAGTTGGTCATGCTGGCAAGGGCAAGTCTGCAATGACGTGTGCGTATGTAAATAATTATGACATAATGGAGATGAGGCTGATACAGTTTCTGTGTACTCACCATGCATTGTAGAATGCATGCATACACAAATAGCATTGAGTTGGCGTCAAACCACACGTACTGAAACCACAGCAAAAGAATGAGTGTGAGTGAGACTTGATGATGAAGTGTGGCACTAACTGAATTACAAAATGAATGATTGTTTCTCTCTGTAGCTTCCATTGCTTGGGGAAAACCTAACAGGTTGCTATAAATACGTGTTTGCTGCTAAAAAGTATGTTTGTTCCTAAAGGAATAGTTTACCTAAAAAAATCCCATTTGTTCTTCGTTGGATCCTCTGCAAGTGAATGGGTGCCGTCAGAATGAGAGTTCAAAGAGCTGATAAAACATCACAGTAATCCACAAGTAATCCAGATGTCTCAATAAAAAACAGTCCATAATCCATAGTAATACTTCCTCTGACGGCACCCATTCACTACAGAGGATCCATCGGTGAGCAAGTAATGTAATGCTACCAATTCTCCAATTCTGAAACTTATATACATCTTCAGTCGGCTAAAGTACATTTTCACCAATTTTTCATTTTTGGGTAAACTGTTCTTTAATGTTTTGGGTTTTTTAATCAGTAAGCGGTAATTCATATCTTCATTTTTGTTTTATCTTAAATGTAGGTTTGCTAGGCCATTTATTAAAATGTTCTAACTTCTGCTATGATGCAATGTTAGGAAAATGTTCTTTTGCTCATTGGAGATCGACATAGTTTGTTTTCAGGGAAATCAACCTACAAATGGCTTAGCGTTTAGTGGGATCTCTGCAGGCTACACAGGGATAAGAGAAAGTATTTTAATATAGAAATTATGCCAATGGCCTCAAGGACATAGCACATAGACAAATTGTCAGGTGTGGGCAGATTCATGACCCCCTGACATATGTTTTTTTATTGTCTCGCTGTCAAATGCACTCTTTTCCTCTTTGTCTAGCACACACATACACGTATGGAGTATATGGGGATTACGGAGCATTACGTAACCCCCCCCGTGCAGACGTCCTTATGGGGACATTGCTTTCTGCTTGCATGCAGTAATCCAGAACGGCTGTGTGTCTAAACATGACAGAGACTGATAACAGGGCTGACGTAGAAGGGCAACACAGGTCATAAATATTAAGAGCTGGACATACATGGGTCAGAAATGACATGCCAATGTAGGATTGATAGACTAAGTGATGGGATAAAAGCTACACGGACTGATGGGACCGCCATGTTATGTCATTTTTTTTATCTTTCAACAAAGTCAAAGAAGTAATTGTCTTACAGATTGATATGTAGCCATGGTATTGGCTTCTTAACATTAATGCAATGAACAGATGGTATCATATATCTCTGTACTTCTCTTTAATCAGCGTAATACCTTTGGCATGTATTTACACATTTACAAATGTGAACTTTATTTACTATTTCATTTACTATTTATTTAGTGCAGTTTTTGTACTTAACCTGAGATATTACATTTTAGCAAGGTCACATTGCATGGTCACAACAACTATGATGCTTCAAATCATGTTTGTTGAGGCTTTTAGTGTGCATTTAGTTTTGTAAGCAATTTGACATACGGTTTTTTGCAGGTGGGCGATTAAAATGTGCAAAATGGTCATACACTTACTTAAGTGTACTTGAGGCATATTGAGTTGGAAGTGGGCTTTATGCAGTTTTATGTCTTAGTTTTGGATTGCTAAATGCATATGTAATATATTCAGTATTAGAAAGTAGGAAAAATACGGTTAATGTTTATGTGGCTTGGCCAAAAACATTTTTTTCCTCCTAAAAAAAAAAAGGAGAAAAAAAAGCTGTTGTTGGTTGTTGCATCATGTGCTGTCGAATATCTGGACTTGTTCTCTGAGGCAAACAAGGTAAGAGTGTGTATGTGTGTGTGTTCACAGACTCTGTTTCCTCTTAGACATGGCTGACTGTGGCAGAGGTCCACACCATCGGTGAACGTGCAATCAAACAGTCTTTAATGTCATCCCAAACAATTACAGAGCTCAGCAGAAATTGCCCTTATGTTGTGATAAATGATGCATCACATTGTTGTTTTATATGGATCCTAATATTTAATTTAGTTTGTGGAAGACAGGGTTACTTCATCCATAAACCATTAATGGATGTTCCTTAGATGCGCCAGCTTTTTTTTTTGCTACTAATGTTTTGTACCTGCTAATACTTTGCATCTTCCTGTACTAATATTACTGTGTAACATTTGGTGAAGCTAGTTGCATTGTGTCTAAGGCTTTTTGAGCATCCCGTCATTAACATTCCATTTAAGAAGGCGTGTCTAGTTAAGAATACCCCACATTTTTGTAACGTTTCTTTGCTTTGGTCTGTTTTTGAATGCAAGAACACATCTTATGTAAACTCCCCCAAACTAGGATTGCAGATTACAGTCAGATAAACACAAAAGTCAGTCTAATTATACAGGTTTACCAAGCATAATTTGTCGTTAGGGCAACCCGACAAAGAGTTTGGTTTTGAAGATCAGACGAGGCTTGGATTGCGGAAAGTTTCACACTCTGTTGTCAAAGAGTTTCTGTTTGTTTCAAACACTTCACATAAAACCAGTCTGACCTGAATGAGACATGAGCAATGACTCATTGTATTTGTCGTTAGTTTACATATTTCATCGTATTAATAATCTCTTTCACGGTCACCTCACAGGCAGACCGAATAAACCTACACCTCCCTCTGGTGGAAGTGCATTCAGGATATTCACTAAAGTTGCCTTCGAATATACTGGAAATTTATAGAAGTACTCTCCCTCATGTTGTTCCAAACCCATTTTTTTTTTCTTTTATAAAACTCTCAAGTGTTGCTTTGAAGAGTCTCTTGATCTTTTGTGTATAGTGAAAATATTTCCCAACCAGTGAATGTCAAGCTAGTAGTGCATATATGAGTCATTCTCAATATTCCAAGTCTTGTGATGCTATTTTATAACGGATCAAAACATCCAAGTCATACAGATTTGGAACATCATTATGGGGAGTACATTTTCATTAAGGGTGAATTATCTCTTTAATCATCCCATCTGCTATTATGGTGATGATGCAGACGAGACAAAGTCTTTCACAAGATCTCGACCCTAAATGTTGCCCATCAGCATTGGCAAATTTTTATTGAGTATTAGGCAATTAACACTTGTTAACGATGGTTTAAGATCCCCATAAAAGAAACTGCGTCATTAAACATAACCTTTAAATGAAAACACAAGCATGACGAAGCATGAAAGGTTAATTTGTTTTTATCAGCACCTTTTAAAGATGGACAGCACATTGGCTTTATTTTCCGAGCATGTAAATACCATCTTTCAGCAGCATATTTATTCACATACATTGACCTTGGAGAAGCATTAGGACACCTACGCCACATTTTGAAAACGTACAAATGTCAGAGCATTAGATAAAGTATTAAAGCACTTATTAAAAAAAAATGCACAAGCCTAAAATTATAGATAATAGATATACAGATATAAAAAGTAAACAGATGCTACTTGGTTTGATATTTTGCCTCTATGCCATGACATTTATACATTTGAAGTATGGCTTCCAAAAGATGTTTGGACACGGCATATCATATAACCACATAGTCCTCCTGCTCTTAAACCGGTTGTTTAAGCGATGGACCTGTATGCCAACATAATGTACACTAAACCAAGACAAACTGCTTCAGTGTCTTCTAAAATGTTGTGGTGGCAATCCAAATGATGAAAAAGATGGAGTTTCTCTTGGTGGCTTGATCTAATTAGATTAGGCCAGAGCGCCAGGTGATGTGAGACTAGTGTCCCGATGTTCAGATCTTATTGTGATCGATTCACATATCTGATGGTTGTATGAAGTTTCCCAGCATCATTAGAGCCAAGCTCTTTTACTTCTATCGACTCTCCGCAGTCTGCAACAAATTTAAGACTCAAAGTAGCTTTTAGAGATCACATTTGGAGATCTACAAAGGCCTCTGGCAGCCACTTCATTTTTGGGGTGAGAGAATATAGCATTTTCCTGCACCTTTCAACTCTCTAAACCAGAAAGAGAGCAGAAGAGAAAATGATAGACCCTGAGGCCAGTGGCTTTCAGACGGAGGTCTGCCTTGCCCTTGTTATTCCCTTGTTTCTCCCCTCTATCTCTCCTTTGCCCTCTTTCCTCTGGATTTCTCGCCAAACTGTTTCTATTATTGGGCAGCACTCGCATTGAGCCATCAGCTCTGCCATCTGATTTAAAGTGGCAGACCACAGAGGCAGCCGAGCTTTCTGCTTCAGGAACTCTCTCTCTCTGTCTGTCTATCTCTGTGTTTCTTTCAAATGTGATTTTAAACGTCACTGCTTTTATTTTAGACATGCAGGACTTCTAAACCCCTCTCATGTGTGCATGTTTGTGTGTGTGATCATATGGAAAGCTCGGCCCTTCTCCGAGTCAAGCGGTCTCAACATTGTGGGTGTTGCTATGGGTTACGTCCCCTCTGGGTGAGTCAGAGGCCAGTGGTGCTGAAAAGATGCAGCCTCTTTTCATGATATTCATTATGAGCGTGTATGCATTCTTACAGAGAGCTAGAGGATTGTGTGTGCCGCATGTATCTAGCAGCACGATGCAAAATAAATGCTGCATTTCCTGTCAGTATATGTGATATAATATTTACTTAAAGAATAATAAAACAAAATAGCTTGCACAACCATATACATTGCTTTGCTCTGAAAAGCATACTTCCAAACTAATCTTTCAAAGGTATCTAGTACGTTAACTGTTAACAGTACAGTATGCAAACTTTTGCTGTGCAGGAAATATCCAAATGTGACCCCGGACCACAAAACCAGTCTAAAAGGCGGTCTATGCGATGTTGCAGGATTTTAGCTCGATTTTATTTTTATCTCAAACCGTATGCATCACACGTCTTGATCGTCTTGCTGTCTGCTCTCTGAATACATTGGGAAAAAACTTGCTCTCGAAAGACAACACAGAGGCTGCAATACCGAAAGAAACATTTTGGGCACCACAACAAAAACAAACTTCG
>JAUMHP010000048.1:16218055-16238368 GCA_032361065.1 Enteromius trimaculatus | reverse complement strand
ACAGAGGCTGCAATACCGAAAGAAACATTTTGGGCACCACAACAAAAACAAACTTCGGCCAAACAACCGGCAAGAAGGTTTAACACGTGTTAAACTCCACCTCTTCTTGCCGATTGGTTGGCCGAAGTTTGTTTTTGTTTGGTGTATGTCCTGCACCCATAGTGTTTTGCAAGATCGCATAAAGCACCTTTAAGAGCAAATTTTTGGTTTGTTAAGATGTAAAATATTTGGCAGAGATACAACCATTTCAACATCTGAAAAAAAAAAACGAAATATTGAGAAAATTGCGAAAAAGTTCTTAGCAATGCATATTACTAATAAAAAAAAATTAAGTTTTGATATATTTACGGTAAGAAATTTACAAAATATCTTCATGGAATAGGATCTTTACTTTGGCATGAAAGAAAAATGTTATTTTTGGCTATTGCTACAAATATACCCCAGCGACTTAAGACATCACAATTATTTTGAATTGAATTTTTTTATTTTGCATAATTAAGTCATCCTGTGTTGCCTTTAGAAGTAGAAAACCACTGTCATAGAGCACAGCGTGAAATACATGGTATCCCATAATGCAATGTGCTTAACTTGACCTTGTTATAAAACTGGGCATGGTTTTATCTTCTTTGATTGGGCTGCCAAATCTTAACACATTTTAGTACAAAACTGGATCAAAAAGCAAACGAAATGTATTGTGATTAAAACTGGATGCCACTTGCATATTTTTAATACTCTTTAATGAGGTCACGTGACCACAGTATAGCGTACTCGTGTATCATTCCTTAATGCATATTTGACATACATGCTCTATACCCACGAAGAAAATGCTATCATTCCATTCTGAACGTGACCTCAGAATACAGCTATGTCTGTACTGACAGTGAATACACACTTTCTTATGAATACCTAGTTTCTGTGTACGACTGTATGAGGCTGCTAAGGCAAACTGGCTTGGCCTGTTTCTGAACGTGTGTGTTTTGTGGGTGTTCCAGTTACATAAACCCAGAGACAATGAGTTGGCAGGGCAAATTCTTATGTAAAACATTTGAGTTTTGGCTTTGTTGTGAAACAACTGTGTAAACCGACAGAACACTAGTCTGTCAACGAGAAAATAATCACCTTCATACAATAGTTATTTTTTTAGCAGGTATTTTTAGCCATTTCTTCCAATATGACAGCTTGTATTAAGTACCACACGTTCAAATTCCAGCAGCAGATCTATTTTTCAAAGTATTGACTTTTTCTTGTCAAGGTAGGGCACAAAAGTGCCATCGAGAAGGTAGAACTTTTATAAAGTTTTTGCCCTTCTTTTACCTCCTCTTAATGTTGGAACAGCAGTGTCAAGCATAAACCCACGTTCAAAGCATTTAAGTCTTCCACACTGACATTTGCCGAAACTCTACTGTAGATTTCCCCTCACGTAAGATCGCATCTCTTTGAGCGTCGATTTTACTCTGAGCACGTTCTTCATTTTTCTGCTCCACATCGCTCTCATTCTTTCCCATGCTAAAGGCAAAGATCAACGAGCTGTGCATAAAACGCGCATGCACACACACACACAGAATTTAAGTGTTCCTGAAATAGAAAAGTGCCATGATGGCTGTGATTGTTAACAATATTTTTTGTGTGTGTGTGTGTGTGTGGAAGTGAGCATTTTGAATATTTGCCTAGTATAGTAAATAGTAACCCAAAATTCAATAGTGCTGCTGTTGTTCCTCCCAATACAATAAAACTGCAATAGCTTAATATTGATATTCTGGTAAATATGGCTCATTCCTCAAATGTAAGTCTGTGGGATTTTCTTCGTTTTTAGGGTAGTAAATTGAATTGCTTAGAAATAAAAGCATGTTATTTGCAATACCATTGTTTGTCTATAACACAAACAGCTTATGTTTAGTATTTGGGGTTAGTGGTTTTTAAGTAGGCCTAATTCCATAAAAATGTATGCCATTACAGTCATAATAATTCCACTAAGCATGGCTTTGTTGATGAACACTAATACATTTGTGTAAAAATATTCTCATGTTTACTTGCATTTCCTAACACTATACCGAGGCTCGCTTACACGGAAATAGAAAACAAACAACTTGAATATCTAGTATCTGTATCTCACTTGTCCACCCTGCGGAGTTCTTTAGAATCAGATCGATTTGTTTGCGCATATCGACAGCAAAGCACCGCTTCAATTCAACATGTGCTCCTGGGAGCCCGGTTAGAAACCAGCTGCTATCAAGCGAAAAAGGATGTAAATGTCTAAATGTCTCACTGTGACTTGAGGTATCGTGGCCTGCTGGTGAGACGGCTATTTATTGCAAATGACTCACCCGTGATGGTCAGTGATGTGGATGCAACACATTAACAAGCCGGAAATATTCGTACGCCGCTTGCGGTGGTCCCATTTACTCGTGTTTTGCCTGTATTAGTGGCCCAATCAACATCAGCACTTTATGTTAGTTCCACAGTTTCCGTCAGCTTGGCATCTGGTAGCTGACAAGCGCTACGTATAGTGTTGATGTTGCTTTTTTCTCCCACTTACATTTGATGAAATGGTTGCAAAGCAGCATAAGATGTTGACGTCTGAACTGGAGTAGTTGTTTACTGCTGAAGTTTGATGGCTGTGGGCGTCTGCGGGAAGCCGTTTCTAGTTTGGAGCATAGTAATCAAACTGACGCGTTCACTCATTCTGAACACATTTAGCTGTGATTAACAGTGTTTAAGCACAGTTGTATGTAGCAATAACATGGCTTTTAATTAATTAGCCATGTAATTGAACAAAAGCCAGTTATTTAGGCTCATTTATGGGACTGGCAGAGTGTTTCATTTGGTTGCAATAGTTTGTTTTTTAATGTTGAGATAAAGAACGTTTAGGAGAATGAGCTAGTGTTAGGATTGAATGTAAGCTTTAACAAAATCTGATATTATATCAACACTTGGCAGCATGCAACTTCAGATGCATTTCATTGAATCATTTTGTAGTTCTATTTGTTTAAGGAAAAAGAAGATAACTTGGTTATGATGAATCAATACAGTCTCTTATGTTCACCATGGCTGCATTTATTTGATCAAAAATTGAATGGAAATATTGTTTGAGATTATAAAAATTATATATTTATTAAATATATTGTAAAACATCATTTTATTAATGTGATGCATAGTAAAATTTTTACTCTAGTCTTTAGTGTATCGTGATCCTTCAAAAATCATTATAATTTGTTTTGTTGCTCAAGAAACATTTCTTATTACTATACTATAAAATTTTTCTTTATTATTTATTCATTTTATTATATTATTACTATTATATATTTTTCTTTAATGAGTAGAAAGTTCAAAATAAGTGTTTCATTAGATTAGAAAAGTGTTGTAACACTGTGTTGTAATGTTTTTAATCAGTTTAGTGAATAAAATGGAAGTATTAGGCTTATAATGATTAAAACAAAAGCCTTTTTAAAATTATCATTTAAATCGCATCAAAACAGAAAATGCCAACAAATCTGTAATAATTAACACAATTCAGATGTTTTTATACTTGTTGAGTTTGATAACAATTAAAACCACCATATGAGTGTGAATGGCTTTTGTTTATGAATACATTGCAAAAGGATTTTATTTCAATAAGTACATTTGTTTGCTAAACATATTTTAATGAATCACAGTGTATCTACTTTTACGTTTCATGTCACGCTCTTTGAACTGTGCTGGTAAGCAGTACATTGTCGCCCATGTGAGCTACTGAAATTTGCAAGATTCTGATATCGCACCTGGAAATATTTTATACTGCACAACCCTATTTTGTATGTTGCCAATAAAACGCTCAGCGTTAGCTCAGGTTTTCTCAGTTAGCTCTGATTGTAGGAAGAGGAGAATTCCAGATGCTGTGTGTGTGTGTGGGTGAACCTCTGATGTATTTTTAGCCTTTTGCATTATGAATGCCTGACAGGCTTGTTCAGAGGCGAGCCAGCGCTACTCTCTACAGAATACCGTTCCTTTTACCTGTACGTGTGCACGCAAATAATCACACACGCGTTTGCGTACAGCACGAGCGATAGATCACAATGTGTGTACCAGCACCTGCGCTTGTTTGTGTATTGGGAAAACTGGAAGAGCAGAAATCCATTTTCCTGCTTTGTCTTTGAACTCTAAACTTATCATTTCTTTCATCTAGGCTACCTCATCCCTCCCGCTGGTGCAGAATAGCGCCTGTACGAATCCTCGCACATGCATAAAACCCAGTTTAATCACTCTCGCGCATCAAACCCCAGGGCCTTCGCTGCGTTTGCTTGTGTGTTGAAGTCCACGTTTGTCAGTTTAGTTTAGTCGTAACACTCGAAACCCGTCAACTCCATATTTCACCTGGTGAGGAAATAGTCATAATAGCCAAGATACAAATGCTCATTTTCTATCTCCATCTCTGGTACATCTGTGTTTTCTGTGCGTGCGTGTGTGTGTGTGTGTTTGAGAGAGTTTCTAGAGGCGCTGATGTCTTGTCTCTATGAATGTCTCTAAGTTAGAATAAATCCTCTTTAAGCTCTGGATTTCAGACGTGCATGTGGTGCCGCTTGCGTCCCATCAAACACAGTAATGCCTCTGGACTTTTCCAGCACCATCCATCTATCTCTCTTTCTCTGCTAAAAACCAAATCGTCCCGGCTCACTCGTACCTCACAGATGGTCAGCAAGCACTCAAGGAAACTGGATGTAATTAGCCATAGCTTGGTAAGATGTTTGTGATGTATGTTTGACGTGGCATGCTTTTTTTACACGTCCATTTCTCTAGCTTTTTGAGCTGATCATCATGTGGTGTGACAGTCCATGACACATTTTTCTCTGTTCGCGCTAAAGTCGAATCAAGAACAATTTAAAGAGACAGTTCAGCCACAAATGCAAATTCGATCATCATTTACTCACCCTTATGTTGTTCTTAACATGTATGACTTTGTCCTCCAGGAAGCACAAAAGTAGAATTTGTGAAGTACTTCCAGGCCACTTTTTTTCAGTTTAATGAAAACTAAATAGGATAGACTAGGGCTGAAAAACTTACAAAAAAGGCATATTTTAAGTCATACACTAGCTTTATGTAAGAATCAGGATGAAATTAAAGGGCTTATACAATAAAAATCCTGGCATCTGTCATGTTCATGCAAGTGATGTCTGATTCATTAATGAATCATTCATTTGAGTCAACGAATCAGTTGATTCACTTGACTGAACCGGTCTATATTTTTTGTTCATGTTCAAGTGATTTAAGTGAATAAAATCTTTTGTAGTTATATATGCCACATTTATTATACTAATGATGACAGAATTTCCATTTTTTAGTGAACTAATCCTCTAATAACACACTGTAAATAATAAGTGTAATTTTAACGATAAAATCCTCAGTATGGGAAAAACCGGTTAATAGGTTACACGGTAAAACAACTAACCAAAATTAAATGTAAAATAAATGTTAATTGTACAGTAAATTACAGTTATTTTTTTTTTGGAAGTAATTAGAACAAATCAATGTAAAATGTACAGATAAAAAATGTAAATGAATATTCCCTGCATGACACTCCACATTTGAGAGGATGTTGAATTTACTGGTTTACATTCAAATTTTTGCGTTTGTAAATTACAGTTTTATACTGTAATTTTATTTTTTTTTACAGTGATATAATCAAAAAGATTTTGTCAGGGAATGTGATCCTGCTCACTCAGGATCAATACAAACAGTTGAAGACGTCAGAGAGAAAAGAGATAAGTTGATAAAATTACACTTTGAAAGTCCATTGTTCATATTTTGTTGCCGTTAAAACCCCAAAATATCCTACAGGCATTACAGGTATGATGATAAATTAAATGGTGTGAAACAATGTAAAATCCATCACTCAATGGAAGATGCTACTAGAGAGAAATAACTCTGAAGGGATGCAAATTACAGATCCAAAACTGGCATCCTCAGCACTACAGCTGCACAACTTCATTAACTACAGTGACGTGCTGGATTAGTAAGTGTCTGTTTCATTTGTTTGTGCTGGAGTCCAACCAAACACACAGCTTGGTTCTGTTTCTTAACTTCACTGTCTGTCGCTATTTTTGCTGTACAGTTGCTTGTAAACGTAAAAGCTAAAAATCCATTTTTCCCATATCATGCAAGCGATGCTTTTTCTGCCACTTACACTGTGGTTCTGGGACTAATTTTAGAGCCTGTTCAGTTAATAGAATTAATTTAAAACACTGCCATTATTAATATGTCATTTGTGTTCCTTTCAAGTGACTTAGTTCTGTGTTATGAGGATGGAAATTGAATTTATCACTAATTACATCAGTTATGTAATTTATCTAGAAGCATCTCTTTTCTAATTAAGAGCCAGCATTGTAGAAGCAATCCTTTTTGGAGAACATCTGGTTTTTATGAGACGTGTTAGTGAGTACACTGTAAAAATGTCATGCTTTCATACTTTGACTTTTTATACCCCAGAATTTCAGATGTAATTAATCGTTACATTTGCCAGTATAGTGCATTTAACAGCTTACTTATTATAACAACACATTAGAATAAGAATAAGAAAAGTTAAATGTTAATGCAAATTAAATAAATAAAACACTTTCAAACAAAGGCATGCAGTGTAAATATTGCTTTGAATAAGACAAGTAAAAAAATAAAAAGTATAATAATACAAAGAACAAATAGTCACAGTATTATCAATAGAACAAAGAGTGTTTGAGGTTTTTTGAGTATGTAACTGCATGGGTTTATTAAAGCTGTTGAAGTTATCCAACCAAGAGCAGGGAGCGTTTTTCTCTTGTGAATAGCTTTCTTTGAGTATTATGAACGACATAATAGACAGCAGGTTATCTCCTGACGTCTTCACGTCACATTTTTATCAGTTCTGTTTTAGATTCACTTAAGATACAAAGGTGTTTACATTGATATCTTGTCTGTGTATTGAACGCGGTCTTTCTGTACCTTTGAAAACACTAATAGTGCGCATTTAATGTGTAGTTTATTTGTATATAGTGTCCAATGTATAGCAGTATATACGGATCATGTTGTTAGTGTCACCTTCAAGGCCTTTTTTACTCAGTGCTGAGACACCCCTGGTTGTTACTGGGTGATCAGGAGAATACACAGGG
This sequence comes from Enteromius trimaculatus, assembly GCA_032361065.1. Taxonomy (NCBI): domain Eukaryota; kingdom Metazoa; phylum Chordata; class Actinopteri; order Cypriniformes; family Cyprinidae; genus Enteromius; species Enteromius trimaculatus. Next base: position 16,231,253 of record JAUMHP010000048.1, on the reverse strand, counting down.
CTGCCGAGAAAACCAATCATTTGACAGCATGGCGCCCGCTCCATTGCCTGTAGGTAATTGAGGACCCCTCTTTGACTTGTGTGTTTCTTCTAGTCCCCTGCCGTAATAATTATGCATGCTCAGACTAGGTTATTGATTGTCTCTGTAATGCCGGAGGGAGTTGTTATCAGTCCCAGCTGGGTTTGGAGCCAACTTTGCTCATCTTGCCATGATGAGGTCACTCAAATGGATTTAGAGGGTGATTTTTTTTTATTCATCATTCACCTGTATGCCTTTTCTTTCCATGCCCGTTTTCCCCTCTTTTCTTCCATGGGTGTCCTCTAATGCCACCAAATAGGTTTGACATATAAAATTGGCACAGTTGTAGTTGTAGACAGGAATATTGGCGCACAAAGCGTGAATTCAGTCTCCCCAAGGCACGGCGTGGCAATTGTCGAAACTGAGGCTGTTAATCTGACGGAATCAGATATTTGTTCTGGACTGATTAAGAGAGGGAGGACAGAGACGCATTAGAGCTTCACACAGCACACTGTGTATGCCAACTACGTGTGTGTCATTTTTGCTCAACCGAGTGTGGCCACAAATCTCAGGGGCATAGCCACCCCCTGCTGTTCCAGACACTGTGCAGATAAATGGCAAAATGAAGAAGTGTTGAATGTGCTGCTGCTCTGTGATTTCCATGTGCATTTGTCCATCGTTTAAGTGCAATGTGTGCACTTAAAGCTAAAGTTTGTAATTTTTTTAAGCTAATATAGTATATATAATGTTGGGAATTGCATGAGCAAGCTTTTGTCAGCAGGCTTGGTTCTGGAAATGTTTTTCCCATTCCTTTTTCCCCTAGGTATTTTTAAAAAGTCTTTGTTGAAAAGACAGAAACGGTAAACCAAACCAATCAGCTACATGGCGAATCAAATTAAAACCAAAAAAAAAAAAAAAAAAAACATTTGAAAATGAGACAAAAAGCATATACCAACGAATTAAAAAGCCTCATAGCTCACAATAGGTCTGTCATTAAAAATCCATTTGCCTATGGAGAATATGAGTGGGATTTTTTACTTTCAGAACCCCACTGTTGCACTTTAAAAAAGCATTTTATTTATTTGAGCATCCCAACCAGCCCAACACAGCATTATTGGTTCATCTAATGGCATGAAACAATCTGTTTTTAATGGAAAATGGAGGTTTATTTGGGGAACATGAATTTCATTGAATTTCCTGATTCAACAGTACTGCTCAGGTTGTCCAAGTCGGACCTTTTGTCAAGTTTATTTATAGATATTACTTTTAATAAAAGTATGGTCATTGTCTTGATTGTTTTTGTGAAGTAGAATTTAATCATTTGAGATTCACAGTAATTTAGGACAGGCTGAAGCAGTTAACAGTAAATGTGAGATTACCGCTAAGTAATATAACATAATTAGTGATGTTCATGTACTATTATTTTATATACACACATATATATATAATATATGAGAATTGGTTTCTTTTTTTAAGGTTTAGTTATGTTAAAATGTTATTTCGATAGTCCACTTTAACTATAAACTATTGTGGAACCATCAAAATACAACATACTGACTATGAGAAACTTTGTATATGTCAACTTATTCTAATAACCCTAAACCTACACTTTAAAAAAAATCCTGTAGAAATTACAGTACTACTTGCAACAGTTTGTTCAAAGATAAATGAACATTAAATATTAAAAAGTCTTTGTCTTTAAAGGAAAAAACAAATAAAATAAGTGACCGTAAATAAGTGACAATAACGGAGTTTCAGGAGGAGCGGTGGCCGAATTAATCGCAGCTGTTTCCCATCTCCTAATCAAGTACTCCCGCTTTCGTCCTTCTGGCATCTCGCTTTTTGCAAAACCCTCCTCCTCCCACTACTCCATCCTGCTCAAAAAATCCTCTCCTCCGGGGGGTACCGAGAGCTCGAGCCGGGCGCCGAACCTTGCCCTCGCCAGGGCTCAGGCCTCTAGGGTTCGGAGCCTGCAGCTCTCCCGGCTCGCTCCCTGGACAGCTCGCCAAATTTGCTTTTACATTTCTTACCAAATTCTTCCTAACATTAATGAGAAAGCGCGAACTAGTGAACAGCCTCATGTGAAGCATTTCTGCAAAAAACTATCAGAAAAAAATAAAAAAAGGTTTATGAGGATTTCTGGTTCCCAGAATGCTTTGCATAAGGCAGCTTTTTAATCTGAATTTATCCCTGAACAAACTATTGCCAATAAATGAAACATTTACAGTTATTTTCATCCAGTTGCATAATTACAGCAAATCTTTTTACGGTGTATCGCAACAGTCTACTCTGAGAGTTAGTAGACATGTAGTTGCAAATGAATGAGAATTAGTTGACATGTATTTGACATGTAGTTACAAAGTTGCTTTTAGTTAGTATGAAAGTGAACTATCGAAATAAAGTGCAATCAGTTTGTATTTATGAGTAATATTTGTATGTAAGGCAGTGGTATCCAAATCTACTGGAGGGCCAGTGTTCTGCAGAGTTTAGCTCCAGCCCTAATGAAACACACCTAAAGCAGCTGATCAAGGTCTTTAGGATTACTAAAAACCTCCAGGCAGGTGTGTTGGAGCAGGTTGAAGCTAAACTCTGCAGGACGTTGGCCCACTGATGAAGGGGATTAAATTCTAGGAGCTTTTTGTTGTTATTGGACCTCTAGCAAAACCAATTTGTGTTGAATATAATCATTTCGGTTTACACAGAGTATAAATCGCTGTCTATCCAAACATAATGCGATATGTGCTAAATCACATTGGTTAATAAATATCCAGTTGGCATATTATTAAGGCTCTTGTATTTAGCTATATGGTTTATGAGTCTACATACATGTTAACCCACTCATTTTAAAGTATTAGTGTCCAAAGCGCCGCTGTTCTCTTTTGGCTTCAGCTCAGCCCACCGCCTGTAGCATACCAAACAGGACGGCTAAGTTTGTTGTAAGGTTTTAATGCGATTATGTGGCTTTGAGTCTCTTCAGGTGTCACTTTTATCATCTTAGAGGCTTGTAGTCTTTCATTTATCTCTCTCTCTCTCTCTCTCTCTCTTCCTTCAGCCTCTTGAAGTAAACAGCCGAGTGGTTTACTTTCTTAACCTTGGCTGTACTAAGAAGCTTTGACAACACCCACCACATAAACAAACAAACATTCTTCGCTATAAAAAAAGCATTATTGTAGAGTAGATTGACTTTCCCTCCCATCATCACGTAAGATCCACAGGAGCCGTCTTTTTCTTGTTTTTTTGTCTGTCGCTGCAGACAACAGAGTAATTGGCCTTATCTTCTGAGGCGGTAGATTTGCCAGGAGTCGCACGTAATCTCATTATCCTACCAAACAGACAACAAAGACACAAAAGCACTTCCCAGCATTCCTGCTTGTAGTTGGAATCCCATGTTTCCAGAGACAATGAAGAAGTCCTTTCCAAGAATCCAATGCTTTGCATAAGTTGCCTTGCTTTCACAGTTGTTTGTGAAAATGAAAATGATATCATACACAGCTTGTTTGTACAGCAACATGTGTCTTTGTGTTTTAGGCTGAACACGTTTTTTTTATAACCCAAGAAAGGAGTGAAGTTCTGCATTTATATCTTGCAAGATATTGTAAGATTTCCTTAAAATATTGAATTTCTTGACAGACATGCATGCACTTGCATGTATTTATATGGATTAAAAAAACTTTTAAAGGAACCCTTCATCCAGTTCTGTCGACGTCAAACTTGTAGGAGTTCATTCTATTGTACACAGAAGCTGCTATTTTAAAGAATGTTGGTAACCAAACAGTCACTGGTAGTCATTGACTTTTATACTGTGGGAAAACAAATACTGTGAAGGTTAACAGTAACAGGTTTTCTTACAGGTTTGGAACAACTTGAGATTGAGTAAATGGGGAAAAAAATATGTTAAAATAAAATATGTTTTGGACTGGAGTATATCTAGCCATTTTTGTTGTGTATCAGAATGACTGTTCAGACAGTAAGACAAACAGGAATGTGCAGGTCAACTGTCTGCTTCAGCAAATGTAATTCTCAAGAGGCTTGTTCACTCTGGAGTGTCTATTTAAAAAGGAATTGGATTGGTTCGTCGTAATGGAATCGTTTTTTGGTGGAATAATTTGTGCCACCTAATTTATTGCTCTCTCCATATAGTGAGTTGTTAAAAATGTTATGTTCCCTGATTTGCTGCTGTGGACTTTGAAATGGGATTTTAAAGATTCTTTTGGTTTTATTTATTTATTTTTACATTTGTTTTATTTACATATTTTTTTATTCTTTTAATATTTTAGCGGGACAGCAAAAGGAAAAGCTATATTTTTTCTATTTTATTTTAACGCGATTTTTGGACTTTTCGTGTTTTGACAAGACGGTGATAGGCATTATTCCTCTGTCAAAACTGCCCCTGTGTCACTCCAATCATCTATTCCTGTTGTGCTGTCAGCGTATGCTAACATACATCATCCCCGTTTTTGTCCTCTCTCTGAGAATCACACTCGGGTCGTTACGATGTGCCAGAGTTGTTTAAGCATTCCAGTCTCCACTGAGTCGTTATTAGATCAGTGCGATAACACACCCCGACACCTCACAAAACGCAATTTCACACTCATCGAGTGCTATCAGTGCTTAATGAGATGCCTCTCGTTGGTCCTTACCCCTCCAGTTTACCCCTCCTTCATCCCTCATTTCTTTTCATCTCCAATAGGCACCTGTCACTGTGGATCTGAGCACGGCTGAACGCATGTAATCATATACCAATTACGGCACTGGAAAGCATTTATGGATGACCAGTGCTATTGATCTAACACGCATAGCACTTCTTCATTGCTTTGTTTTTCCAATCTGAAGGCCATCTCCACTTGCATTAGCTTGTTTTTCCTTTCAAATGTGGCCTTCATTCATCTGAATGAGAGTGAAGAAAATGTAAAGAAACTTGTTGAAGACGTTACCTTGAAAAGGTTAGAATGATTAGCCCAAATTAGAAGACCCATTATTTTTGTAATACAAGAATTTATCCTGCGTGATATAAAATACCGAATCACACTTATCACATATATGTGCTTGTATATAAGCCTTACAGGAATAGCTTACCCCAAAGTTTTTGTTTTCTTTGTGCAAAAGAAAAGTATTCTCGTTGCATCGCAAAACTGAAGTTGAGCTTCTGATCATCTGTTTTACCAATGTATTTACTATGTTTCTGGACCTGGGAACATTTCAGTTTTATTGCTGTCTATAGAGGGCCAGATAGCGCTCCGATTTCAACATAAATATCTTAATTTGTGTTCTGAATATGAGAGAAGGTCTAACGGGTTTGGAACGACACGAGGGGAAGTAATAAATGAAATTTTTCATTTCGGGGTGAACTAACCCCTTAAGCTTGATTATATGTTGTTTTTAAATGCTAAAAATAGTCGAATAAATATGTCGGTTTGGTATAATTAATTGTACCTGAAAAATGTTCAAAGAATCCTTTACTAATGAAATAATAAGGACTTTTCATTTATTAATTCACAGTCAAATTTAAAAAAACAAATCAACTCCTAACTATGAAAAATACACAGCTCGTGCTGGTGGAAGCTGAAGAAACAGCAAGATGCAATGCAGCAGGATGCTTGTCTGATTGTGTAGACTCCGATTTACTTGTTTTGATTTAAAGACTTGTTTGCTTAACCATTTCCTCAAACTGACATGTGCGGCACTGACTCACACCGCCACTCTGTCAACCTCGGCCCACTATAAGTTTATAATCTGTGGCTCTGACCTGACCTTCCTCCCAAATCTCACTGATTCATTTCAGAAAAATAGCTGTCTGTGTGGGACGCTGATACGTCATGTTATTTATCTCATTTATCTCGTCACTTCCACATTTGCCATAATGAGAAATAAAGTAATTGTGTTAATTGGAACATATTGTGAATATTAATTTGTGATTTTATTGCTCTGTCGCCTTGCTGTGTTAATGATTGTCTTGGAGCAAGTGTGGTGTAGGTTTCTCATAACTTGAAAAGTGGAAGCGTGGGAATTGCAGGTGCCATCTGGTCTCAAAACCGATAACCATCAAAAAGGGACATAAGAGGCATGATTCACAACGATATGTTGCATTTTTTTAAGCAAAAGTGATACCAGTGGAGCAGTTCAAATGTAGAATATGAATTTACATGAATGTATTGTATTGAAATTGTATTGAATGAATTGTATTGTGAATGTAAAGCTGGCGTTCCATGTATGCCACAATGAAGTTTGTTTGTAAAATATAGAAACATGTAAATATTGCAGTATATAAGCGAAAAAAGTATAAAAGCGGTATTTAATTAATTTAATTGAATTCATTATAATTTCAAATTTAAATTGTGAATTTTGATTGGATTGGGTTAAGTTGTTTTCAAACAATTGTTAGATTAAATGTTTAAAACAGAAATATTTCCAACACTGCAACATAACCAATTACCCCTGTCCCAAATATACCTATATATCACATTAAATTGATAGGAAGCATCTCGTCGGAAAGGGATCAAGGCCAAAATAATAAACAAAACGAGAGACTAACTGAGTTTACAGCGTTAACTTACCTACTATAAAAAAAGAAACAAAATACAGAGACCTTCCCTGTCTCCCTAACTGGCCAAAACCAGGAGAAAATAAGAATCACCATAAACAAAAAAAAAGGCAATCCCCAACCTACCGCTTCCGATTAATAAAGAGAAAGATCAGGTGACAGTTAAATATCAAAGGGAATTATGCTAATAATTATGTACAGTCTGCAGAAAGTAAAGTATGGCCGTTACAAGTTATCGAAGCAGATTTACAACATCATACTCAAGTTGTCTGGAGCAGGAGACGAAGGGCAGAACGGTTCAACACACGCACGGAGGAGCTCACACGACGCGCACACAAGCAGCTCTTCACATTCTGCTCTGCTTCCCAGCATTTATACTCTCCCGCTTGCCTCGTCATTTCCTGTAACTGGGTCCAATCAGGCTATACCAGGAGAGACAGAGAAAAGAAATACTGCGCACACTCCAAAGCACGCAACATTTGCATATATAGAAATAACAGATACTCTGTTTAATAAGCAAACCACATTCAGGGACGTAACAGAAATAATTAAAGCATGTTTGGCGTGCTGTCCACGTGCGAACGAGACGGAGGAGGGATGTGTAACGAAATAAGGAAGGAAGGAATTGAGCTTATTTAAGGAGCAGGCTTATGGATTTGATTGGACGAAATGAAAATGGACTGATTGAGTAATGTGAGCTCCTCCTGAAATTTGGTTTATAAAAAGATCACTCATTTTTGAAATATGTCACTAAACTTGGCAGCAACTTCCGGTTCATGGAGACTTTAATGTAAGTTGTAACTATATTTATTAATTTATTTAAAATGTTTATTTTAGTCAGATATTCAGTGCCTCACACTTCTAAATCATTTGTAGGTGTGTCGCATAAAGAAAAAAAAAGTCAATGCACAATCACAATACTCGCATTTGCGGCGTTTCGCTTGAGGCTGAGGAGTGTTGATTGACTGAAAAGTTCTAAATAAAATTTTGTGATGATGCAAGTTTGAAAGATTTATTTGTAACGTTTTGAAATTCAAAAGTTTATTTTAGGGTTCTCTTTGGAAGTTCAGTGGCAGTGTTCCTTCCTCATGCTTAAGTCTTTGGAAGGCTGATTGAACGAAAAGTTACAAATAAGATTTTGTGATGAATAATTTAAACTTTTTTTTTTTTTTTATCAATTCTGTCACAACCTTAAAATTTCAGCAATGGGCCTTCTGATCACTCTACTATCTAAGTGTTTTACTGCCATTGAACAGTATTATCAAATTTTTCCAGAAAACTGAAGCCATATGGCGCATTAAAGTATTGATACTCTTTTATCTGTCGAATTTAGGAAAACATTACCATGTGGAGTTCGCCAGTCTTGGCATGAGAAACTATATACTGTCCCTTTGAACTGCTGAAATGACCTGGAAGTACTTTAACATTTCAGTCGAGGGCTATTGAGCGTGGAGGGCTAATCTCCATGGCTCATGCGTTCCCCTATGATCCACAGGAGGACAAAACCGCTGGCCGATGGTGTGTGTCAAATGCAGCGGAAGTCATCCTGAAAGGACAAACTGAGATTACAGAGGACAAACGGCTTATTTTTAAACACAATGCTGTAGATAATGTCTAAATTAATGACCCGGCATTAGAAGAATAGAGATAAATGTAACTTACAGTCGTGCTATGAATAACTATGAAACTGTCATGCGGAAGCGTTTCCATTTATACATTTCTCCAAAAAGACTTAATCGAAAATGTCAGCCCAGCAAGAAACAGCTGACTTCCTCCCGCCCTATCTTTTGTAGTTTTTCCTTAGAGAGTCCGTCCCCATGAATACCGGCTCGCTCTAGAATCCCGTGACCTTGAGCAAATCACCCGGTTTTCCTTTTATCATCATCCGTTATGTCTCCTTTCTCTTTTTTTCTCGTTGCATTTTATCATAGCTGTTAGCCATGAACCGGTGGATATTCTGCAAAGAAATCTGTGGAACTCAGATGGCTTTTTATAATACGATGATGGATCATGTTGAGGGCTTGATGAATCGTGCCATCATTACTGTAATGAAATGTTTTCCTGCGACAGCCATGATTTTCACAGAGCAAATTGAAGCAATAGAAATGAGCAAAGCAGCGCTGTAATTGACTTGGTTTGAAGCTCAGGAGGAATAATCTTTTTTTTGTATCTATATCTATAGGCAGAGTTTGGTGATTGCATTTTTATGAAACAGATTTCCGGCTCTGTAATCTGTCTAGATACGCCATTCAAAGCTGATGTGAAATAGTTGAGATGCACAGACCTATGACTGCATATCAGTCAAGTTTTTATTATTATGCCCATTTGCTTGCCATAAACAGCTAATGAACTCACTTAGCAAAGGGAATTGTTTTTTGGGAGTAATATGGCTAATGCATGTAATAATTTATTGAACATTGGTGGTTTGATCATATTCCAGTTTATACAATAAGCCAAATGAATCAAGGTGGAAAATGCTGCAATAAAAGTAGTCCAAGTTGTTTATTACACTATTATGGGTCATTTGAACTTGAACATGGCAACATGGAATCAAAATGGACTCTATTTCCTGTATAAAGACATGTTCTTGGTCTTATTGGTGGTCTTTATGGTGCTTTTGCATTCTATTCATAACTTGACAGCCTCAGTCTATCATTTTCATTATATTGAAAAGATAAAATAAACAAAAAGATGAACAAAAAATACCTTCAGTATTCCACAGGTCATTCATTGCAAATCTCTCTCCTCACCACAACTGCTTTACGTTTTATATATGTGTGTGTGTGTGTGTATATAGATATATAAGCAAGATTGTAATAAGCTATTGCATTATTCTGAATTCCCTGTCAAACTGGTTGCTAAACTTCCTATTTTTAAATTTATTTTTATTTTATTGAACTGAATTTAATAAGTTTTACTAAATTAAATTACATTTTTAAATAAAATTTTATTTTTTAATTTAATTTCACTTTTCCAAACCCATTTATAGATGAAATAAAATAAATGCAATCAAATACAAAAATATCTAAATTTTAAATATTTTTTTACATTTTTATTTAATTGAATATACCTTTTTAATATTATTGAATTTTATGTTATTTTATTTTATTAATAAATGCGTTTGGAAAAGCCTGATGGTTATGTATGAGTAAATTATTTAGAAAGAACCATTCTTCAAACTATTATTAAAAAAACAGTAAAATTACTGTAACACACACTCTTCGTGGCTTTAATTTCTTGCGACCTCACATAGTTCTCATGGATCTAAGGTCAATTGTTGAGCTATGACTCTACAAAAAACATTAACCAGTCATTCTGTACCCCTTTGACACTTCCACCATCTTAATTTCTCCATCCTTCGTCACTTTATTGCAGTTCACATCTGTTTCACCTGTTCATCTGGCTAATTCTGGTCTTGCATTAAGTTTTCATTACAGTTCTGCGCGCATGCACACCTTGTAAGGTACAAGTTAATTAAGTTTATGCATTTGCTGGCACATAACCCAGGCTTACAGAGCAATGCTTGATTTATGCTGTCGTCAAGGACGATCTATACTATAGCTGTGTGGAGGTATAAAGGGATAAAGCAGAGATGAAAACCTTAAAGAGGTGTGCCGCAGCCCATCTGTTTTCTCGACTGACGCCACATGTGCTGTGCTTTCAGCCACAATGGGCGAATATCAGTGACAAATCTCATGGCTGTTCAGTGTCAGGGATTGAAGGTCAACCACATTGATTTACGCGGACTGGTGCATTTATTAACTGACCTTGAATCACTTTCATTCACTGAGATACAAAGCTACACCATGTCTGCAAGTGATGTGAGCAAAATAGGTTTTGCCAAAATAGAAAAAACAAATGCTATTGCACGCTTATAAAACCGATGCAGACAGCAGCCAAAGTTTTGATTAAAATGGCCACTTTTGTTCACCCTGCTCTGACAGTTTAATGAAAGTAAAATTGTGGCTTTTCCTTTTTTTAAATGCATTAGCTGGTGAATTTTAAACCAAGGGCCATTTGGGAATTATTGCACATTACACACTGTGGTCTCCTTTTAAATGAAGGCGTGCTAGGACATTATAAGAGGCCTCAGCCTAAATTTCTTTCCTGATGCACCCTTATATTACTTGAGAGTTTGCAGAGTTTTTTTTTCTCCAGCAGAGTCCACCGAGAGGAGGAGAAAGTTTGATTTCCTCCATAATTACAAAAGTGCCGTTTCAGAGCAGTCTTTATTACCTCAGTGTCTCATGAGGAGGCTGGCCAGGGAAAAACTTTCTACAAGAATCGCTGTATTAGCTGAAGACGACTAAAAAAAATACCCCAAACACTGGTACAAATACAGATCCTAGATCAGTTGTTCTAGCTGAATTGATTTGGAACGCATGCTTTTTTATGAATAGGCAATGCTTGCACAAAGTTGTTTAAACATATACAAATAGATTGCAAGATTATGTATTCAAAACAGGGTTTTTTGCATTGCCTTGTGTTCAACAACCTATTTTTTATGAAGGCACATTTTTCATTCTGTGGTCTTTTTCAAAGTCTTTAGTTGGTTTTCATTGTTCTTTTGGTGATAAAATGTTTTTTTGTTTTTTTTTAACATTTAACATTTAACATTTTAATGGGAATTAAGCAAATCCTTTTATGAATACCTAAAGAATAAGCCTTTTTTGGCTAAACGTTTAATTACATATTAAAATGTACTCAAACTTACCCTTTTCACTATGCACATGTACAGTACAAGTATGTGCATAAATATATTAAGTCTCTCACTCTCACCAAAGGTTTCTTTATTTGATTAAAAATGCATTAAAACCGTAATTTGTGAAATATTATTAATGTATTGCATTTATTGAATTTTTTTTTTACATTATAAATGCCTTTACTATTGCTTTCTTTAATGCATTCTTGCTGAATAAAACTATTATTTCTTTAAAATATATAAAAAAAAACGGAGCAGGGTGAACAAAAGTGACCATTTTAATCAAAACTTTTGCTGCTGTCTGCATCTGTTTTATAAGCATGCAATAGCATTTTTACGCATTTTTCTTATTTTGACAAAACCTATTTTGCATACATTATTTGCAGACATGGTGTAGCTTTGTATTTGAGTGAATGAAAGTGATTCTAGGTCAGTTAATAACCGCACTAATCTGCATAAATCAATGTGGTTGATCTTCAATCCCTATATGCCGTTTTCACCAGAACTGGGTTTAGTTTCTCAGATGTGATAGTCTGCGTGCCTCATTTCATCTCGGAGCCAGAGCGAGTGTCGTTATTTTTCAGATGAGCCTTTCTCGTGTCATCTACCTGTTTCATATCCATTATTAAGGGCAGATTTTATCCATGCGCCACTGCTTTTTTCCCCAGCATGCACTGCTACAAATGAGGCTTATCTGAGACACTGAACAAATTAAGTCAGCAAGTCTTTGTCATTCACACGCTTCCTCCTTTGAGATGCTTTCCATCATTCTGGATCCCCCTCCTTTTTTTTTTTCTTAGTTCTGAATTGCAAATTTCGTTTGGGATTTGAAAACTCCTGTTATCTGTGTCTCTCCTCTCTGCTGTGGTTTATTCAAAGCACAAGTATTAATCTGAGACGGCTCTATAGAAGGAGAGATAACTATCTCCTTTGGCACATGGAAAGAGAGAATTGATAAAGACGGAGATGAGGAAGAGGGACACATGAGATTCAGAGGAATATGAGGGAAGCTTGTGTTTGTTGCCGTGGGAATTGTGCCAGTTTGACAGCAGGGCTGATTGGCACTCGCCATGGGTAAACTACACCCCATCAGCAGCCTGGCACCCGACCGCGTGCGTAGCGTGCTCCGCCGTATGTGTTTTAGGATGAATAAGGCAGGATATGAATGTTGCCCCATTGTCCTGGCACAGCTGGCATCTAATAAAGCTCACCAGGCACTGCACTGCCATGCTGATGCATATTTATACAGAATCAGCAGCAATGATCTACATGATTCATATGGGCTGAAGGGTGCAGTGTAAGCAATGGAGAAAAAAACAGGATAGGCCCTCCATGTCTCCAGCGTGAATTGATGAGGCAGGTCTTGTGTGTTTGTGTGTGTATTGCATGCATGTTTTTGGTAGGAAGCATATGTGTTATCAAAATTAACATGCATTCATAGTTGACCTTGTTTCCATTATTAATATATGTGTATTCGTAATCTGGGGCAGTGTTATATGATATATATATATTTTTTTAATTGTTTGAATTTGGTGTTATTTTTTTTTATATTTTTCATTTTTATCTTAATTCTAAAAAAATATAGAACAATTTAGATGTTTTTGTTATTTGATTTATTTTTTGTATTCATTTCATTTTTACTTTTAAACATAGGTTTATTTTTAAATGCTTTTTATTTGTTAAGTAACTATTGTGTATTTAATTAAAAATGTTTTGTTATGTGTTTTGTTTTGCTATAATAACCTGGGGCCTGTACCATGATGGTGGCTAAACAAACTCAGAGTTACAGGATTGGTTTTGGGTTGACAAATCCAAACCGATGCATGAAGCTCATCAACTTTCTTTGTTAAGCCAGGCTTAATCCTGAGTTAATGTAGCACGTGCACATGAAAGTGTGACATCAGCAATAAGCAGCCAATCACATGCTTTTAAACTTT
>JAUMHP010000048.1:16189600-16203814 GCA_032361065.1 Enteromius trimaculatus | reverse complement strand
ATCATTAGAATGGTAAATCCAGCCTGAAATCCTTAAAACCTCTGTGATATCAAAATGAACATCTTTTTTATGTTATAGTTAATTCGGAAGGATGTGTTATGTGAATGTCTTTTATAATGAGTTGGTTTTTAAATTTAGAGCATGTTTTGGTAAACCTTTTTCCTTTTCCCTTTTTTTTTTAAACCAAAGATCAAAGAAAATGTGATATCTCATATGACCCCTTTAATAGCATTTGTTCTCCTCCCTCAAGTTGTGCTGTTGGACTCTTTTCTCTCTCTCTCTCTCTCTCTCTCTCCCTCTCTCTCTCTCTCTCTCTGTCTTTCCCTTCATTTTCTCATCCACCCTCAGTCTGTATCAGCAAACATCCTCCGTCTTCTTCTGCAGAGCAACTTTCCTCAACTCTGTGAACTCTCCCAGTGTTGCGTCTTTGGAGTTTGGCAGAAAAGTGGGGCTTTTAAAAGTTCTGTGTGGAGGGTTTTCATTAGGTTTCACTTTTCACAGTTGCTTTCGACACTGTGTCAGCTTGTTTGTGAAGTCTTTTCTGAGTTAGCAAAGCTTATAAGAGACTTACGCCGTGTTGTTTTGTGCAGCTGGCTCTCACACTGAGTGTGCGTGTGCATGTGCAGAGTAAGATGTCAGTCTAGTCCTAGAGAATAAAAAACAATTGGGCACTAATAGGTACTTTGCTACAGTGAAAACAGAGCTTACCACTCATATTTATTATATAGCTCTATAATATTACTATATAACAACTGTTTAATTTTTAGACATGTGATTTGTATTCTTTTTTCTATGAAGTTTTATGCTTTAAATGGGCTAAGAACCCTATTAAGTCTCATTATTTTATGAAAGAGCAACTTCAGTGCAAAACATATCCCGTCTGGTAGTTATTCTACATTATAATGCCAAAGCCTACTTCTGTTTCCATAAACGTTGAAAGGTTGGCTTAATTTTTCTGTTTGCCTTTCTCTCTCTCTCTCTCTTTGCAGGTAAAGTGCTGAACGCTGATTTGAGGCATTATCTTAGTCTGCAGTTCCAAAAAGGATCAATCGACCACAAACTGCAGCAAGTGATTCGAGACAACCTGTACCTGCGCACCATTCCGTGTAAGACACACACACACACAGCCAGTCAGTTTAATATAATTTATATTTTATTTTTATATAATATGTTCATATATTATATGTTAAATCTATCTAATCTATTTATCAAAATAAATAATTTATTTATTTACTGTACTAATGTTTTATTTGCATTTTTGTTTAAAGCACTTTTTTTCATACATATGAACATACAATAAAATGCAATTTAATACGTATAATGCAAAATATATTTTTTATTTTATTTATTTTAAATTTGATCTTAAAATGTTAGAACATTTAAAAAGTCTTGCTGTCTTGTCTCATCTTGTCTCAAGTAAAATCTCAATGCCTATTAATTTAGTTGGGAAGAAAGCCTGTCAAATAGAAAATGTAATAAATACATTTGTTTTTATTAAAAAGTTTAATAATATTTTTTTTGTCATTAAAAAACAGTAATGTAATATAAAGTAATAACATTTGAATATATATACTCTCTTTTTCTGGCAAAAACATATACATCTAAAAAATATTGTTTAGTAAATGTATTTTATTTTATGGACAATAATATTTAAGCATGTAATATGTCCTCTCTGGACTTTCTTTTTCTGCTGGTCTGGTTATCTCATCTTACCTCTCTGTCTTTTTCCATTTGGTGTTTAGAGTGAATTCTTTGGTCATTTCTCCCACTGGTTTGTGTGTGTTAGTGTAGTCGAGACCGCCAGCTCTCCTCTGTGACGCGCCGCATGAGATGCTGTTTCTCTTGAGAGTTGTGGAGTGGCTTTCTGAGAGCATGCTTCTTCTCCAAGCAGTAGCACACTGCTCATTAGTTTCTCATTCAGCTAGTTCGTTATTCCCTATTTAGTCTAATCTGATAAGTGACAATGACAAATGTGTCATGAAACACTCAGGGGCAAATGTACTACGACACTTTAGTACGTCCCATTTCACCGCGTCTTTATTGCGTGTTACCTGCAGCCTGTTTACTTTTTTCATAAAATAATTTTAGTCAGTTTTTAAGTAAAAAAAACACATCTTCCTATGGAATTGTAACTTCTGACAGAATTAAATAAAAAATGAATTGGTTATTGATATACGGTACATATGCATTTTAATGCAAGTTGTGACAAAACCAAAATGAATCTAAAATGAGCCTGAATAAATTTTGTCTGAAAACATTTGAAAACTGAGTAACATTTTATAATAAGGTGTCATTTGTTAACATTGGTTAATGTATTAACTACCATGAACAAACAATGAACAATGCATTTATTACAATTTATTCATAAGTGTTAACGTTAGTTATTAAAAATGCAGTGGTTCATTGTTAATTCGTGGTAACTCACAGTGCATTAACTAATGTTCACAAACACAACTTGTGACTTTAATAATGCATTAGCAAATGCTGAAATGAACAATAAATTTCTTAGTTAAAATCGTATTATATCATTTTAACTGATGTTGTTAACTAATGTTAACTAATGAACCTTATTGTAAAGTGTTACCGATAATTGATTATTATATTCATTACCTAAAGCACAACAAAACACTGGAATATTATTACAATGTAACTTTTCTTTATTTGAATATATTTAAAAGAAAGAAAAAAAAGCAATTTATTCCTGTAATTGCAAAGCAGATTTCAGCATAATTACTCTAGTCTTCAGTGTCACATGATCCTTCAGAAATCCTTCTAATGCACTCATTAGCTGCTCAAGAAACATTTCTTATTATTAGAAATGCTGAAGACAGTTGCGCTGCTTAATATTTTTGTAAAAACCATGATGCATTTTAAAAACCTTTTTAAATGAATAGAAGCTTTAATAGAACAGTGTTTATTAAAAATGTAAGTCTTACATTGTATATATTTTTATTGTTGTTTCTGATCAATTTAATGCTTCTGTAATTAAATCTTACCGCAAACATATCACATACAGTACATAATGAGTTTATGCTGTGGATTGTAGTAACTGTTTTCCTAAATTAATATTCTGCCATGTTTTTTGCATTTTTTGCAAAACAATAGAAGTCCGCCATACCTCAAGCTGTTTCTTGCTCTTTGTAGCTCCTGTCACTCTAAATATCCTTCTGAAGCATTTCAGCGTTAGAAATGAGCAGCTAAAGTTTATTTTTAACAATTCATGATCATCACGCTCATCGCCAGTTTGCTAGGCACATTCCACCACCAATTGTTTTGTGAACCTGTCAAAATCAAATAATATTGCAAAGAGGCTGGTATTGAAGGCAGCCTGGGGTGGTGTAAACCATATTAGACTTGACAGCTCTCGAGTAAAAGCGTTACTGCTGTCACGTGTGCGGAGGGCGTTTACATAGACTTCTTAAAGGAACACGCCAATTTTTTAAATAATTTTCCAACTCCCCTAGAGTTAAACAGTGGAGTTTTACCATTTTCAAACCATTCAGACGTTTTAGAGCCGTTAGCATAGATCATTAAATCTCATTGAAAAATGTTTTTATTTATTTACTAAAACTGACAGAAAATGAAAAGGTGCATATTTTCTAGGCTGATATGGCTAGGAACTACAGTATACTCTCATTCTGCCGTACTATGATATAGCAGGTGCAAAGACATTACGCAGCGACTATATATACTGTAGTCCCCAGCATCAAAAAACCTGCCATGTTCCTTTAACAGAACAACACCACCAACAAAAAACGACCTGTCATTTGTAAAGGTGAAAGGCAAGGTTATAAAAATGCAAGTTTGATTGATATTTTAAAGTGGACCTGAGAGAAAGTGACCCATTTGAAATACAGCCAGCGGAAGCTGTTTAGCTGTGCATTTTATCGCTGGCAATAAATGTTCGCCGTCAGCTTTTATTTCCCAGCTGTCGAACAGTCTAAAAATAAACTTTTTGATTAACACATTTTTTTGTTTTATTTCTGAATTTGTTGAAGTTTAAAAGAATTAATTATAAATAATTCCCCCCAAAGAATGAAGAATTAGTCTTTGATGTTTATGGAAAATTAGCAGGCTTGAGACAATCCGAATAAAAAATAACATGACAAAGAATTTTCCACTGGATGGCAATTTAAGCGTAGCATCCTCTTCTCGTGTCCTTAGGTCACTCTGTTCTTGGCCTAGTTACTCCCTCTCTTTTTCTCTCTTTACCTTAGTCAGTAAATTATGAGAAGAGCCTGAATCGGCAGGGTATAGGAAAGAGAGTTGGAGGAAGAGAGAGCCTCTGGTGTTTGCAGTCACAAAGCTGCTTTATGGAGCTATGAACAAAAGCTCTTAAAAGCTCCTCTGACGGAGAGGAATAAAGAGCAGCCTAAGGTGCCACTCATATCCCTTCTCCACCAGAATGCAGCCGGAGCAGGTGCTTGCCCGCGGGAACTGCGGACCTCTTTTAGAACCGGCCTGTGATTAAACTGACTTCAGAGGCTGACGAAGATGTAACTGGCTGTTATTATGCAACCTGCTCACAACCTGCCACTGTTTACAAGACTTTGGGTGCACAAGAGTTTATGCTGCGTCCGAGAGCTGTGAATGCATTTGTTTATATTAAGGATGTGAAGAGGAGGGTTTGCATTTTGTGAAAGAAATTCTGGGATAGTTAAACGTATTGTGTTATAGTCATTCGTTGAACAATAAGGGCCGGTTTCCCGGATAGGGATTAGATTAAGCCAGGACTAGACCTTTGCTAATTTAGGACATTTAAGAATTTTTAGAAACATGTCTTACAAAAATGCATTTTCTGTGAGCATTTAAAAACCAAACAATGACAATAATGTATTTTAAGATATCTCAGTGCAAGCTTTTTCCAGTTTAGACATCTAGGACTAGTCTTAAACCCTGTTCGGGAAACTGCCCCATAGTGTTTAAGAGAGTCAAATTTACTGTACCGTGATCGTCCACTCGTGATATCAAAATTATTGGTTTAGATGTGAATGATATATTATAAATTAGATTTTTTGCATGTTTTTTAGTATTTAAATTTTTTATTAAATTCTTGTTGTAATCAAGGTTGAAAATGGTTGTGTTGCCTAACATGTGGATTTAATGTGGACTTATATATAAATATATATATTTGATTGATTAGAAAGTTTGAAAGAATTGCATTTATATGAATCTTTCGTAACATCATAAATGTCTTGTCTGTCAGTTGTGATCAGTTTCACGCTGAATCAAATTAAAAAAGCAAAATATGTAACAATATTATTTTATTCTTTTATTAAAATACAATTTGTAACAGTGAACTTTATTTGCAAATAGTTTCCTTCAACATCGACAAGGAAAATCATGTGATACCTCTTTTCCTCCATATTCTTTATTCTTTATTTTATGGATCTGGAGCAAGTTAACCCCTTTTAACCTTGCCAGTGGATATTCACATATCTGTAACCAGTGCCGTGGTTCCAGTTCCCTCTTCTTGTGGCATTTAAACAGTTGCTCTCCCAGGAAAATGTAAAGGAGCCCGTTTTTAATATTATTTGCTCTTAAGTTAGAGTCAAGTCTCCGCAGACACTTGACTCTGGCATTTCAGTTTGCTGGTTCTAATGTAAATGTCCTTCAAATGACAGTAGAGCCTGGTGGCATTTCCTAGCACACACACGAACAGAGCCGAGAAATGTCATCTTTTATTTTTGGCCTTTTATTTGCAAGAAATGCCACCCTCGGATGTCTCTTATGAGGATTTTGCTGCTAAACAACCCACCTCTGAAATTAGGTCCAAACGTGTACAGTTTATATTTGATATTTTTTGAGCAAACACACTCACGCAGGCTTAAACACACAGAATTAACATTTTTATCTTGGTTTAGGGGTGAGAAAGCAGACATGCATTAATAGTTCACCCAAAAGGGGAAATTCTGTCATCGTGTTCGAATACATATGATGGTTTTTTTTTTGCTTTTATGCAAAGTGACTAACTTGGAACTGAGATTCACATTTAATCAGTTGATTTTTATATTTTTGTCATTTGTAAAAATGTAAAGCAAAGTTTGACCTGAGAGAAAGTGTCCCATTTAAATAACTTGAAGTACAGTCAGAGGATGGCTGTTTAGCTGTGCATTTTATCGCTGACAGTAGACGTCAGCTTTTATTTCCCAGCTGAATAGTCTAAAAATAGAATTTCTATTTTATATCTAAATTGTTTAAAGTTTAAAAAATTACGAATAATTCCAATGTAAAAATAAAGAATTATACCCCTTTTTGGAGCTTCAGTCAGTCCCTGATCATGATATGGTTTTAGAGCAGCTTTAACATTCTGCAAAATATCTGCTCTTGTGTTCTGTTGAAAAACGTGTGTCATACAAGTTTGGTACAACATTAGGATGAGTGAATGTTGACAGGGCTGCGCAACCAAAGGAAATATGGTATTCACTGCAGACGCACGGTTTTCAAAAGTGGCAAATGCTTTAGAGACTGAATCTCATTTTATGCAGTCTGTGCACACTTTCCACCTCTGTGTCACCGACTCTCTTGTGAATGGAGCAATCTGTGACTATATGCTTCAATAACACTAAATAACACAAGATTTCCTCTGATATGATGTAATATGTCCTTGTTCTACACTAATAAGGACAATCTCTGTGTGTGTGGTGCGTTTCCAAACCATTTTCACAGGAAATATGTTAAAGCATGTGCTTTTTTATCTTTTAAAGCCTTGTGAATGGCCAAAACCACACGCCTTATTTTGGCTATATTTCCATATAATCCATCCAGATTCTCGGTTCCAGATTCTGAATCCAAGTTTCCAAATCTCATCTATGGGAGATCAGTTCTATTTACAGTTTCGAATGGAGTGCGCTTGTTTTAAAAGGAAATGCTGAAATGCAGCCTGGGAATCCAATTTTAATTTTGTTCAATCTGAGGCTGTGTTTAGACAGACACAAAGTTTGCAGTGAAGGGGATTGTGGGTGTAGGATATTCTTACTGTCTCTAATTGTGTTTGTTAAACTGGAAGGTACCACCCGGCTGCCCAGGGATGGGGAGGTTCCAGGAGTAGACTATAATTTCATCAGCGTGGGGGATTTTCGTATCCTGGAAGAGAGTGGATTACTGCTGGAGAGTGGAACATATGATGGTATGAAACACTACTTTTTTATACAATCAGACATGAATGATATCTCGAAACATGTGACTTCTTGAGACGATGCATGCTGATTCTTTTTACGGTTTACAGCTGGCAGGTGAAACTCACATCGAATGCGATAGAGCTTTCTTTAGAGACCATGAAATCGAAGTTAAACCGAAAACTGTACTGTTGTGCTGCCTGTCAAACACTGACATTTCTGGAAATGCACCTCTAGTGTTAAGATCCGATAGTCATGTTGTTTACTTGACTGAAGTAAACTCTGTCACCAGCACCTCCAGGCATTTATCTTGTCCAAAAAGAATTCCATGACAGTGCAGCCTCAAAAATGAACTATGGATTTAGCCTCCAAATCTTACAGGCACTGAGTCAGTTAGCACAGGTTTACGTCATGCAAACATGCTTTGCAGAGTTAAACCGATAAAAACGCACACATAAGATTAAATGGCGGCCTTTCTGCAAACAGAGTGCAAAATATTCTCAACAAACGTTCTATGAAAGGAGATAAAAAGCAATGACTTCTTCTCATGCTTAGATAATTGGATTATAGTTTCTCTTGTGTATACTGTATGGAAACTTTCAGAAAAAAAATACAAAAACTGTATTGTTCACTGTAGGTACAGCCCAGTCTCATGGCAATTCCTAAATATTTCACGAGGTGGCTAATTCGTTCAAATTCGTACGACCTCACGTACGATTTTTGCTAAATCCTATGTATTTTACGAGTTGCCAATTTGTAGGAATTTTTAGACAAATCATACAAAATCGTACGATTGATACAAATTTGCCACTTCGTACGAATACAAAGGAATTGGTCATGAGACTGTGTTGGGTTCCAAAATTTACCTTTACGGTTTTAAAATACATCTTTAAGGTTAAATAAGGTATATTTAAAAAGAATGCGGTTATGTTGAATTGTAACATTATTTCACAATATTACTATTTTTACAGTGTTTTTGATCAAATAAATGGAGCCTTGGTAAGCACAAGAGACTTATTTATTTTATTTATTTTAGACAGTTTATTTTCAGAGCTCTTTGGTTTTTTTTGGTCATTAATGAAGCACAAAAAAGCTTTGTGTGTTTATCCTCCCCTCTGCAGTCTGGTGGGTTTGGATGTCTCTGTCCTGAGAGACAGATAGCGTGCCAAGCTAGTGCATTCACTGTGGTCCCATGTCGACAATAGGACCGGACTCATGCCAGGCAAAGCCTGCTGGGACGGCGAGCCATGCCAGTAGGAAATGCCCATATGTGCTCTGCTCTCAAAGAGGGAGACATTCTGATCCTTGGATACACACACAAGCATGCTAACACACGGATGTACACTAATCCCAGCAGACTGTTCCTTAAAGGAATAGTTCAGCAAATCACAATCCGGTTTTACAAAATATTTACTGCACAATATTATCCTTGATACAGCATTATATAGATTTACAGCATTTAATGTCTCTGTGCTTAGCAAACAGATGCTAGGCATTACTGATTTCCCTCATTCCAGTAGTGTGGATAAATTTACAACCCTCAAGGCAGCTTTTAATGTAATCCTGTCTAAGCAAGCTTGGTTGAATTAAGAGTTGATCCTGATCAATAAAGATTTAGCGCTCATTGAAAGCACACAGACATAAAGAATCTCAATGGGGGCGATCTGTAAACATGAATAGACTATAGCACAATTCACTGTACTTACTGCCTGTTGAGTCACACATCAACATAATGTTTAGTCCAATGAATGAATAGATGTCCTGTGCTCACTTGAAATAATTTTCATTGAATGACAGGTTAAAGAAAGATCATCTTTGATTCTGTAAATACATAATGACAGGAGACAGTAGTTATACTGTATGTTGCATAATAAAAAGTCTGTTTTAAGAGCTGTTAAAGGCAAGTGACTTCTGGAAGCCAATGCTGATGCACCAAAACAAACACCTACCCCAAAAGGGTCTTGCCCCTATTTTGATAGCTCTGCCCCACACATACGTAGCCTTGGCAAACCAGGGAATGATTAGCTCCGTGAAACAAAGCATAACACGAGCGGCGCAGCAAATCTCTGACAGAAATCTTCTGCCACGTTCTATTTATGTTTTGCTGACACAAATTTCATATGATTTTCAACGGTCGCTTTATCGCGTCTAGTGCAGGCAAACTTTAGTTGACACGGCGTAATGGGGCGACTGGTGTTTCCTCCACATCATTCTTAGACAAACCCTTTACTGCTGACAAGTTTGTTTGGCTACTCTGTCATTTTCTAAAGCATTTTTGAAAAATCGCTTCTGTGACATCAGTTATACATGGGAGAAAAATATAGATATAATTAAAGTAACAATAAGAATAATAAAATAGCGAATTAAAATATGTATTTGGATGTTCTTAGTAAACAATGTGGTGTATTTACAATACATTTATTTCATACTAAGCATGTTTCAATTTTATGAACATATTTACTGACATAGCTCAAGACCTACATTTAAAGGAACTGTATGTAGAATTGACATCTTGTGGTTGAACTAGGTATTGCAGTCCAAATTCAAAATACTGGAGAGGGGTTTTTCACCCGGCCCCTCCTTCTCAGACTTGATGCACACTCAGGTTGCCATGATTGACGACACCAACAGGAACGAACGCACATGACAATGAATTAAATGAAATGCACTGTATTTTCTGCCAAGCAGGCAACCTGGAAACTGACTTCGTGATTGGGAGACAGATGGAGGGTGGCGCTTCAGGCCAAAACATGACAACATAAACATCAGTTGAGGGCTGCAACTGCGCTTTTTAACCGAGAATATCAAGGCTGTACTAGTGCTGTCAGCGATACGAGTACATGAAATTAACATGCTTTCTTAATGCCTGTTGAACATAACAGAGACATTTTATGATTATTAAAATACATTTCTTACATACGGTCCTTTAAATTTTATTTTGAGCGCCAGTTGTGCACAATGCACGTTTCTTAATATTAAGCTAATCTATTCATTAATTTCTTTTTATGCCACTGTTGATGTGGATTGTATGATTTTCAATAATAAATTGCAAATGCAAGATATTTAAAGTTTACCAGAAGCATATTTTCAGAAGTTCAGCTTATACTTCAGTTTATCTTTAGTTGCACTTGAGCACTACTTCCTTACAATTATAGGTACAAAATTAGTTTTTGTATTTAGCAGACTTTAAGTATACCAATTTATCATAATAAAAGTATATCAATATGTAAATGTATGAAATAAATGTATTTCAGATGCATTTTAGTATATTTAGTTTAATTTCTATATATTTATTTATTTGTGAATTTTCAGAAATTCCCTTAAATATACTTTTTTAATGACTTTTTTTATGTTGTGTAAAGCCTGTAAATCTCTGCAATCTGTCCACATTCCATCATTTGATCTATTTTAATGTTATAGCTGCGCTTTATGTGCACCAAAAGATTTTTGACAACGTTAAGAGAACGCTGGGACAACGTTTCCCTCGTGGTGGGATTATGCAGCTCTCTGCAGATTACTGGCGACAGATGATGCTGTAAATCTGCTCTGATAGTCAGTGTGGAGCATACCTTCTGATTCGTTCATGGTTAGCTGAGTGCATATGTGATTAATCAGGGTTACAGCATCATGCAACAGCTCTAATTAGCCAAGCACTTACCTAGCATTTATTACGAACCATGTTGTATATAATAAAGTGTGTGTTTATCTGTGAGTGAAGAAGTCTTCATTTCATTGCTGCTGAAGAGAAGTTGTTCAAGACACTAGAAATAAATAGCTTTATTGTAAGTTGTAAGTCTGCATTTATTTTATTAAAAACACAATAAAACTGTAATATTGATTACAATTTAAAATAGCTTTTCTATTTAAATAGGCTCATTTGAATATGTAATTTATTCCTGTGATGGCAAAGCAGAATTTTCAGCATCATTACTCATCATTCTACAGTGTCACATGATCCTAATCATGCTATTATGCTGATTTAAAACAAAATCCTTGTTTTCGTCAGTGCTATAAACAGTTGTGCTGCTTTGTAGGTTTTTTTGCCTCTTTATATTACATCAACAAGGTCAAACTGTTTAAATGTTCAAGCATCTTCTCCCATCTAATTGTGCAGCTCTTTCCAAGAATAAGCTGCAAACTGGACCAGAATTTACGCCGATGTTCAAACGCCTTTCTCAATGAGACTATAGTTTTGGAAACATGGTGTTTTTGCACGATGAGCCATAAAATGTGTAACAAATGTAATTGGAGCAGCCCAAAAAGTTTCCTTACACCATGACTCTGGATGGCTCTCATTTGTATAATGAAGAGAGACAGAGAGGGTTAGAGTGAATATTCATCACTGCATATTCATAAGAGGTGAGTAAAGTTGTCAACAGTCGTTAATTGCTTGTGAAAAAGCCTATTCCCACACGGTTTCAGTTTCTATTTGCTAATTAAACTCTTTAGAATTTACAATCTAAAAAGGAGAGGATTAATCTTTCGACTGATTACAAGGATTATATTTTACATTGGCAAAAGATGAATGTGTGACCTTAAAAAGCTGTTTTTTTTCATACACAGACGTTAATGATGTCTAGGGGCAGCATATTTATTTTCAGGATGAAGGGAGCGAACAAACAAAACAACAAATTTGGATAATTTAAATTAATCTGCGTATAAATGGTGAAGATTGAACGGTTGAGTTGAAAAATGTCTTTCCATTGGTTGAATCTAATCATAATGAAAGTGATTTCTTTAGTCTTACATCAAGAGGAAATAATGAAGCATAGCCCTTCAACCCATACAAACACACATACACAGACATTGACATGTACCGCCAAATTAGAAATTCATTTGAATACATTATGATGCTCCGCTGATTGGCTGTGCCATTGTTTCTGATGCATATTAATGAACTGATTTTTGCATGAGAAGATAGTGGGAAAAGTTTCATTACTGAATCCAGTGGTGAGTGTAATTACTTTCAAGGCACCACCGAATTGAAAGAGTATAACATTTCACACTGCATATTGGATAGTCGAAACCTAGAACTGCGTTTTTGAGAAAGCTGGGACCCAGGAAGAAAGCGAAGGTAGCAATAAAGAGATAAATTTGCAGGCAGCTTCTGTCTCAGTGTTCCAGAATCAGCTGTTTCATCAAACTATAGAGGTCTGTGGCTTGTTAAATCAAAGCTAACGGAGCAAAAATGTTGAATCACAACTCTAAAGTTTCAAAGTATCTTCTTTAATGGCTTATTCAAAGGTATCATGAATCAAATTAGGTTTTTTTTGTCTTTAAAAAAGGCACGCTTCATTTTTCTCAGGTAACTTCTACGGCACTCCTAAACCTCCTGCGGAGCCCAACTTGGTTCAGCCTGACCTGGTCGACCAGGTTTTGTTTGAGGAGGATTATGGCACCGAAGTCCAACGAAAGCGAACAACCTCCGTCAGCAAGATGGACCGCAAGGACAGTGTGGTCCCTGAGGAAGAAGAGGATGAGGAACGGCCACAGCTCCCAAACGGCATCCCAGGTCAGTGGACAGACTTTAATGTGTTTTATTGTCAACCAAAATGTGAGCAATTGCAGTCTAAAAATTCCCAACCATGCTGACACAGACTGTGGGTCATTCAGTTTATTTATTTATTTATTTTTCAAAACATGAAATATGTATTTTGGGACTTTGGCCCCAGGGCTATTTTAGCATTACTTACATACTATTATTTATATTTATGCTAGTATTTATTCATGTTTTGAGTTAGCTTTATTTTTTTTTTTTTTATAATTTTATGCTTTCATTTGAATATAGTTTTAGGAATTTTCCTGTTATTTAATAGGTTTTTTTGTATTTTCCCATTTAGCTTAAATGTATTGTTTATTTAATTTCTAAGGTCACTGCACACTGATTCCGAAATTTTCGTGTGCTTTTGTTTTCATATTTGTCATCATTTCCATTCAAATTCTTTCTACGGATGTGAAAATGCAGAAAATCGTGTACATTTTTTAACATGTGAAAATTTCATTTTAGTACTTCGAATGAAATGTATTTATTCTAGAAATCAATTCTTTTTATTTATTTTTTTTATTTTGAGCTTTCTAATCCAATATTTATATTAAAATAATTTTTATAAAGATGCAAAATTGTTTTGGCTTCTTTGCTCCTGTCAGTTCTTTATTAGTAGCTATACAGCAGAACTGTGACCCAAAATTTGTGCAACTGTCCGAACAGAAATCAATTAATTGGCCATTGGGGAGCATGTCAAATGAAGCGATCAAAGGCTGCCGATTTTGCCCCACGAGAAAGAAGTCTTCAATATTCCTGAAATTTGTTTTAGACAGCAAATCTTTGTCGAAATAGCTGTGTGCTTGAGGCTTTAACCTGCAGTCTGCTTCACTCATGTGCAAGTGATCAGTCTTAGGCCTTACATGGTCTCTCAAAGAAGAACCCCGTCCTCTACTCAAGGAGAAATCAGCACCGAGAGGCAAGCTTTGCTTAAAAAAGAGCCAAAGCCCCTGCTCACATGCTCTCGTTAGTTCACAGTATAACCTTATAATCCTTTTGAGATCAGCAGTTGTGCTTTCAAGGCTCGAGGCCTGAAATTTATGCTCTATTTGTATACTGCAGTACTTCAGAGTAGTGTTTGGCAAGCGAGTCACATTGCTCCATAATGGCTTGCTTAATGCATGGAGGATTCATGTCCATGACCCTGGTGCCGATCAGCTTTAGACATAAATGAGCTGTTTAGATGTTTACGGGGCTTTAACTTTTAACCCTTGCTTTTGACTTTAGGCAATATAAGCCTCTAGTGTCCCCAGGAGGAACCAAGCTTTATATCTGCAGTATTTTTTGCCTTTAAATTATGCATGTCTTATGTAATGTTCCTATATTATACTTATATTAGGTGTATCTGTTTGTGTGTAGGCTGTGTGGGATATATAGGTGTATGTAACTTGATAAAGAAATACAAACTGATTTAAACTTTCAGGCCTCGAGTTTCACGAACATAAAGTAGCAGGGCAATTTTGTGGTGTTGAAATATGTGTGTGTGTGTGTGTGAATAAAGTTAAATAAAGTGTGCATGTAGTTCAATGCATTAGTGCACTCAATATATATATA
>JAUMHP010000048.1:16154293-16186812 GCA_032361065.1 Enteromius trimaculatus | reverse complement strand
TACTGAGCAAAGGGTCTGAATACTTAGGACCATGTGATATTTTAGTTTTTCTTTTTTAATAAATCTGCAAAAATGTCGACAATTCTGTGTTTTTCTGTCAATTTGGGGTGCTGTGTGTACATTAATGAGGAAAAAAAATATCTTTGCTGTTTGCTTTTGGTTTTAGCAAATGGCTGCAATATAACAAAAAGTGAAACATTTAAGGGGGTCTGAATACTTTCCGTACCCACTGTATATTTGTTAGCAGGCAGCACATTTTCCCCTCCATAGAGCTGCCATCTGATTCTATTCAGGTCAAATCTCAAACTCCATCAACGTAGTATTCCAATTTCTGTTTTCACAAACGGCATGCTTTATGACTTTCTCTCCCCATCTTGCTGATATCTGATGTTTTTCTCACTCAGAAGTAGTGTTGCTTTTAAAAGTCAAGAGCAGAGCTGTCAGAACGAAAGAATAAATATAGCTCGCAGTGTGGCCTAGATGCTCTTTAAAGAACAGAGTCAAAGTTCTGTTTGTGTGTATGTGCATTTGGGGTCACGATCATAAATATTTTAGTGGTTCCAAAAAATTTTCAGTTCAGTTTATAAGACTCATAAATGCAGGCTATTGAAAATCTCACACTCTTTGGCCAAGGCTTTATAATAATTTTATTTGACGCATTGCATTAGTCTAAATCAGCGGGCCTCAAACTGATGTCAAAAATAGACCTAAATAATAAAAAAAATTACAAAAAGCAATAACAATGAATTAATCAACTAATGAATCAATTCATTATAATGAATGAGCATGTTCAATCCAACTGCTTGTGATTAATTAGTTCATTAAGGTTCATTAGATGAAAGTAGCAGTCTAGTTGATTTTCATAAAAGAAAAACAAAACAGTCTAGCGAAATTGCTTGTATGTAACCCATAATCGCTTGTGAAATACTGGTCTAAACACAGCTCTGATATTTAATGCATTTTTTTTTTGTTGTTGTTTTATAGCCACAACACAAAATCGACGACATGGTTGGATCCTCGTCTGGTCAAAAAAGCCAAGCCCCCTGAAAAGTGTGAGGATGGAGGTGAATCTTTGCATTGCGCATTTATACAAGGAGCCGTAAACATGTATGACAGCTACATGCATATGCAAATAGACGTTCAGTTGCATTCATTCAGATGTGTGTACCCTTTCACTTTCACACGCCGCAGAGAGCACGATTGCATAACCTCATCTGAATGCATTCACTTCCTCTTGCCTTTTCACTCTGTAATATACACACGAGCACACATGATGTCTGACAAAATGTAGCTGCTCTTTTAAGGGAGTTTTAAAGTCCTGTGCTATATGCTCACTGGTGCACAAAACTTTTCTATTTGTATGTGTGTGTCTTTGTGCATGTGTGTACGTGAAGCTCTCTGTTGCGTGAACAGTTGTTTTTTTTCTTCTCCTCATTAGTTCATTTGGGCATAATGTACGTACAGCAGAGAGAATACACACATGCACACAGCAGCTTACCCTGCCTGTTTATTTGACTATTTTGTAAACATGGTATCTCTTGCACTGTCGTAAAGAAAAAAAAGAAATGAAAAAAAAGAAAAAAAAAAAATATATATATATATATATTATATATATATACCATAACACAATGTATATGAAAAAACCTAATTTAATTTAATTTAATTTAATTTAATTATGTATTTTATAAAATATTCACTTTTACATTTATATATATAAAAAAAATTATATTTATATTATGTCCATGTTTTACAGTAAAACTCCATTATTTCAGCACCAAGAGGCTGTCATAATTAAATTTATAATCATTTTACACTTACTCTCATTTGTTTAGATTAACCAGGCTGTTTTTATATGTCTTTAAATAGCCTTGTTGTGATTGGCTTACATTTTCAAGGTCAAAGTGTATTACATGTAAATAATCAAGGAAATTGATGGTTCTTGATGTTGTTACAGCTGTGTGTGTGTGTGTGTGTGTGTGTGTGTGTGTGTGTGTGTGTGTGTGTGTGTGGATTTGCATTTAAACACATTGCTCTCACTCCTTCATCATCAGAACTTCCATATGGTTGGGAGGAGATTGATGACCCGCAGTATGGCACATACTACGTTGAGTAAGTCTTATAATTTGATTAGGTTTGTTTTCTTTACGCTTTTGAAAATATAGGCTAACAATATACTAAAAAAAGTCTCTCTTGTCATCCTCAGTCACATAAACCAGAGAACCCAGTTTGAAAATCCGGTTCTAGAGGCCAAGAGGAAACTCGGTTTAGACACTGCAGTCGCAACTCAGACCCAACAGAGGGCAGCACCTCCTCCAGGTACAAAGCACACCTCCCTAACTGTGAATTTAAACTGAATTTATGAGTGTTTAAAGGGAACAGCAAAGACACTCAGCATGTTAGAGTTTCCCGGCAGCCGCCCAGAGACAAACATGCGGGCTTCTCGCTGGGTGAATGATTGTGTGTGGTGGGAAAGAGGGACAGAAAGATAAGATTAAAGAACGGTGAGTCATCTGCCATTCTCAATATGATGAATTAAAGATTCTTCCATTACACTGGATGCATTATAGATGTGTTTGAGCATGTGCGTATATGAGGCAGCAAGCAAAAAAAACAAAGGAAGAGAAGAGTGCTGTTTTAGGATGGATGGATGGATGGAAGTATAAATGTTATAGAGATTGCTTTGCAGCACATCACAGGCTGCATTAACATAAAAGAGAACATTAGCATCCATCATGCATTCACATTGCCTCTCTTTGATCAGTCCCTCTCTCAAACATGGCTTTACTTCTACACGTTTGTTCCGAATTTCTGGAAACAACGACTGCTGTCAATCCAGGCAGGAAAAATCCATATCTACTGGAGTGAACAGTGGCTATTGATGCAGAGATGACAGGAATGAGGGAGAAATAGATGACACGTAAGTCTTTGATTGGATGGAGACCGGCATAACAGACCCTCTATTCGGTCATTAGAGGTTGAAGGAAGGACAAGTGGAAAAGCACATTTTCTTTTGCTTTGCTGAAACACTTAGTTACCATGGCAGTGGTCAGAGGGCAGCAAGTTTCATTGCTTTAGATATCAAAATCACAAACTGAGTGGCATACAGACACACAGTGCTAGAGCGTTCTCAAAAACTGGTTCACCAACATGATTTTAACAGATGGATGACCTCAGTTGGCCCTGATGTGTCCTAGCAGAGTAACCACAGGTGTGACTGTGGACACGTGGCAGTAATATTTGACAACCACAAATTGTCCAAAAAAGTGTGGTGTTTCAGATTCAAGCATGGCTAATAACTCATCTTTAAAAACCTTGAGAACCATTTTCTAAATATTAATATAATTTAATTAATTACACAATGTTCAAAAGGTTTGGGGTCAGTAAGATTCCTCAGTATGGAATATATTAATATATTTATTCATCAAGGACACATTAAATCAATCAAGTGTCTATAGATGAAGAAAAAAAAATAAATTAAATTAATGTGTAAAAGGTTTTCCAACAAAAGTTAATCGGCTTAACTGTTTTCAACATTGATGATGATAATAATAATAATGTTTCTTGATCCCCAAAGTAGCATGTTATAATAGCTTCTGTGACACTGAAGAATGGAAAAAGAAATCTGTATTTTTTATTTTATTTTATTTTTTTATTTATTTTTTTGGTTGCAGTCAAGTGGTTGCAATTACAATAGGTGGCAGTGATCGACAACTTATTTTTCTTCTAATCTGAAGATGTGGGATGCAACTCTTTTAACAGTATTTTTTATTATTATTATTTTTTTTCACTGTCCCTTTTTGAAGATTCCTCTTATTTTAAGTCTTACCATAATCATTTCCTGTTGTTTCTCTACTTCAGTGTTTTGACAGGCCTCCCTCCCTGTAATAGGGAGATTCACAGCTGTCATTACAGCACATGCAATCAAAGTCTTCTCTCTAATAACACACACACACACACACCCTAAGCTTCCTTTAGCTCAGTGTGATTCTTCTTTTATTGTTCAGAGATATAATAGTTCATTAAAACAGTGTGATTCCCACAGTCTTCCAGACCTCTTTGTTGATAAGTGAACTCTGAAAGTATTCCATGCCACACTGCATTTCTCTTTTCTGACAGGAAGTCCCAGTCATGGGCATAAAACACAAACAGTTCCCCCTAAACTGCCACTTACAACAGTGGAACATTAGCTGGAAATCTCCACACCCAGTGCTGAGAGGGTTTCTAAAGGTTGTCTAATATTGAGGATGTGTGTGTTCTCACTCCCTCAGCCCTTCTGGGAACACACAGGATAGCTCAATATTAGACGAGTATATGAGGTTGAGCCACAGACAATAAATGTTCTCGTCTAGGCTGTCAGAGAGAGAGAGTTGTTAATGGTTTTGTTTACTGTGCCAGATGTTTAGAATGATTCGCTATTTTAATTACATGTCAGTCATACATAAGAAAACATTCCTGCACAATTACATAAAAGCTTCATGAAACAGAATCTGTGTATGTAAACATTAATATTATGAGTATCTATCTATCTATATGCATATTATACACACCTATATATCATGCAAACAAAAACGTATTTTGGATGGGATTAATTATTTGGCAGCACAAAATATAAAAATCTGGGTTTGACTTCACACATTATTGATGGATCTGCCATAAAGTTTGAAAACATGTTTATCAGCGAGCGTTGTGGTGCAGTTGGTGCTTGTATATGCTGTAAATCTACTGTATCAATGTCTAGTTGTTTACAGTTTTGTCTTTGTGCATATTTTATGCAAAGTCATCACAGATGTTGTCTGTTTGTGTCTTTCTCTCCTTCTGCCTCTGTAGGTGGAGCGGCTGGTACACCCGGGTTCACACGGGACCCGACCCAGCTGAAGGGGGAGCTGTATCACACGGCTCTCAGGAAGAGCCAGCAGGGCTTTGGTTTTACCATCATTGGTGGAGACCGCCCTGATGAGTTCCTGCAGGTCAAGAACGTTCTCTCTGATGGCCCGGCGGCCCAGGACAACAAGATGGCCTCTGGTGAGTGATGCCTAGTTTGGTAAATGGATTTTAGGGAAACATCCACAATTTACATTAGGGGAAGCCAGCCTACGAATGACTTAATTATACACGACTCGTCACATTAAACCGAGATAAAGTGTATTACCATAAGAAGTCTACACAATAATGGCTTTATTTACTCCCCCTCTTAATATTCCAAATCTTTTGTCTGTGAAACAAAAAGTTTGATATTTTGAAGAATCATGCTTTCCCTCCCCCCAATATAATTCTTATTTTAGTAGTACTTATACTATCACTGTTTTTTTTGTATTATTCTGAAATAGCTTTTGTTTCTACATTTTCTTTATTTTTGTTTATTTTTCAGTAATTTTGTTGTGCTATATTATGATTTTGCCATTATATTGTTCCAATTAAAAAATGTTCTTTATGCTTTTTAAAGCTGGATCATTGAATTAGTTAAAAATCTGTCTGATTCATGAACTGGATGAGCTGATTCACAAAAAAAAAAAAATCTAAAGAATGATCGAGTTCAAAAACACTTTGAATATAGTACACAAGTCACACAAACTGCTTATTATTTCTTTGTCATTTTTGTGTCTTATCAAATGTGTATATAAAAGAGATCTGTGTCAAAATTCTTCAAAGCTTCTCAAAGAAATAATAAATGTTTGAAATGACATAGTGTGAGCGTGAGTAAATAAGGACAGAATATTACATTTTTTCTAAACTATTCCTTTAATCTAGCATCTTTCAAAAACATAAAGCTGTTCATCCACTTTGTAATGATCCTTTTCCTTTCTGACGCTTTCAAATTCCCTCTCTTTTCAACCTAGGTGATGTTATTGTGGAAATTAATGGCACACTTGTCTTAGGCAAAACCCATGCTGACGTAGTCCACATGTTTCAGTGCATCCCAATTAATCAGTATGTGGACATGGTCCTCTGTCGGGGATACTCACTCCCTCCTGACGTGGACGCGGACAGCGAGGACCTTCCCCCTCCACCTCCCCCTCCGTCAGGAGAAATCGTAACCGCCGTACCCCTCATCAACGGCCAGCCGCTGCTGGTCAAAGGTGATGCCCTTCACGGCTCCTCCCAAGAGCTTCACTACGTAACCACAGATGCCATTGGGCGGCCGGTGGTCGCCGCTCTTCCAGGAGGCAGCAGCGGTGCCAGCGACAGGCCCGAGTCGGGGATGCTGCAGCCGGAACTGGTGAGCGTGCCAATCGTGAAGGGACCTGGAGGATTTGGCTTCGCCATTGCAGACTGTCCGCTGGGGCAGAAGGTGAAAATGATCCTGGATGAGCAGTGGTGCCGAGGCCTGTTGAAAGGAGACGTGATAAAAGAGATTAACAGGCAGAACGTGCAAACTCTGAGCCACGCGCAGGTGGTGGATATACTGAAGGACCTCCCGGTGGGCAGCGAGGTGAATCTGCTGGTGTTGAGAGGAGGTAAGAGAGCAGGAGTGTGTATGAAACATCTCGCTGATTATTTGGGCCATAAATATACTCTACACAAGCAGAAAAAGCTGAAGGTTTACAATAATAGTCGCTTTGGTCGCTCCTGTGGCATTATTTGCATCTACTTTTATGTTCTTTTAGCTGAAACAGTAGAACGTGGTGATAATCTCAATAGAGTTGATTCTATAGAAAATGCATGTTTCAATAATTTTATGGCCTTAATTGCCATATATATATATATATATATATATATATACTGTAGTCAAATGATTAATCGCATCCAAAATAAAATATTTTAGTGTGTACTGTGTATAATTGTTATGTTGTTATGTGTATATATAAATACAAACATATGCATCTATTTAAAAACATGTAATAATATACAAATATTAATGTATATACATGTAAATGTATACATGCATGTGTCTGTATTTATATAATAATATAACTTAATATAATTTATATAATTATATTTACATAATAAACAAACACTGTACATAGAGTATGTAAACAAAAGCTTTTATTTGGATATGATTCATTGGTTGAAAGCGCTCACATATCTTGAATAGAATAGAAATCACACACTCTATACAATTTGTGTGTTGAGTATGTTTTGGGACTTTAATTTCAGTGGTTTCAGATGGTCTAGTTTTTCTTTAGGAAATTTAGGTAATTTTTTATTATTTCTGCTTATTTTAAATGAAAATGTTACTCTGCTTCATCACTCCCTCAGAACGGATCGTAGGCATTTCTAGTAAAAGCCCTTTCTAAAGACTTTCAAAGACTTTGACTTTGAATAGCATGAAGTGAATATAAATGTGAAAATGAATAAGGCTGTCGAACTTTTTAATCCTTTGAGCATTTGTCAAGCCATCATTCAAAATGTTTGCAGTTTGTCTTGACAAGTCATCCTTTTCTTGTAAAACTATGACTTTTGCAGTTTTTCAGTTTGTTTTATTGTTACTTCCTTACATTCCGCATCATGTTTAGTGCTTTCATTCGAATACAGTTAAGATTCAGAAAGTGAAAAAATCCTGAATCATGGAAAGAGAACCCTGTCGTTTATTGTACAGTATTTGTATTTAGTTTTCCAGCACAGATATCTAAATGTTCTTTATTAAAACTTTACTTGAGATGCAAAATGACATTTGTCTCCTGAAAAATATTTTAATAGTTTATTTGCGAATACAGATATTATCAGAAATCATGTTTTTCATTGTGTTCCTACTGATTTCACTCAATCCTCAGTTGGGTTAAAAAAGAACTAAAAATAGTAGCAGAGGACATTTAGCAAAACATGACCTTTCATGTTCCACAGTAGAATTTTCAGCTGGAAATTACTCAAATTCTCTTTTTCCTTTGTCTGTTTTTGTAGTTATAGCTCTATTTGTTCAGCAGATGAGAAATCAGTTGCATTATTTTTTCCCTACTTCATAATTTTACATTTTAGCCACATTCCTCTCCCCCACTCCCACCAATCATACTTGAGGTGTGTTTCTGTCCCCTTAGGAGAATGTTATGTAAGAATGATGGACCGTTGATTCTGGTACAGTTGGCATCTTCTGCACCCACTCTGTGGGGCTGGCTGGGAATTTGGAAATGAGTTTAGATCACAGGGGAATTCAGGATGTGTCTGCAAAGAGTTCTGTGAGGATTTATTGTCTGAAGCGTGAGAGAGAGAAAGAGAGGGAGAGGGGGAGGAGGAGAAAATGCGAGATAATGCTTTAATCAGTTCTGTTAGCCCTCAAAGGCTGAGTGAGTTTCGTCATTCGTTGTTTTGCCATTAAATTCAATTGAAATCACACCAATCAAGACAAGAACAGAGAGAGAAAAAACAAAGGGAATGAATAAATGGCATGGGTTCTGAATTGACAGATGGAAATGTAGCAACGTCATTATTTTATGCATGACTTCTGTCATTTGCAATGTCTTTCTCCCTGGAGGATTCATAATTTTCTCTTATGTACATTTATTCTATCCATCTGTAACGGCTCCTAGATGACGCATGTGTCATGATTAACTCAGCTCAGAATTGGCTCAGGAAACGCCCCACTTTGAAGCACTTGAATGGCGCTTCCTCTTTGAGTAGCTTTTTAGTTAGATGGATGGGAATTAATAATGTAGCATTGAAACAATGTATTCTCATGCCTTTTTCATATTCGAGAGGCAACAACCATGAAATGCTGTCATTATAATAAGGCTAGAAACTTT
The DNA here is from genome assembly GCA_032361065.1 of Enteromius trimaculatus. NCBI lineage: Eukaryota > Metazoa > Chordata > Actinopteri > Cypriniformes > Cyprinidae > Enteromius > Enteromius trimaculatus. Next base: position 16,178,137 of record JAUMHP010000048.1, on the reverse strand, counting down.
CTATCCCTGTAACGAGTTCTTGTTTTTTCATCTTTCTGTTGATGAGTGCCTGTTCCCCCATTTTTTCCTCCTTCAGTGCTACTTATGTCTCTCATTTGCCTTTTCTCTGTTTCTAGGTCAGACTTCGCCTGTGAAGAGTTTAAGACCTGTGAGTATGATAATAGATTTCAGAGGTGATAATGACCTTGTAGAAGTGAGAAAATGGCTGAATATTTCATTTTGTGCTGATGAAATTTCTTCTCAATTATTGTTCGTACTTGGGCTATGGGATTTGAATAAAGCCCTTTCTGTAAGTACCAAAGTTCGGGGGCTGACACGTCCCATGCCATTTGTGCTGAATCGTGAGGCGTGTACTACTTTGAAGTCATGGGAATGTATGATTTTCACTTGAGAATGATGAAACATGCAAAAACAATCCCATACATATTAAAGTTGGGTTATCAGAAGGTCATTGGGAATAATAAGAAGGCCCTTTTGACCGTAGCCTGTAAACACTCAAACTCCTGTCAAACTGCTGAGTTTTGTATGGATATTACTTTAAAAGACCAGTAACTTTTCACACGAGGCAACACAGCAAAAATATTCAATGTATGAGTGTGTTGAGCTTCATTTTCCAATGATGCACTTTAAAAAATTCCATTAATTATCAGTCTTGCACACACATTGATATAAAGTGTGGGGATTTTCCTGTTAACCAGAAGGACCTGATCCAACCATAATAGTATTTCTTTTGATATCTACTTCCTTTCATTCCCTTAGAGTAGGGCTGCCCAAACTCTGCAGGACACCGGCCCTCCAGGACAGAGTTTGGACAGCCCTGTCTTAGAGGATATGCCTTGTATACATGCCTTGGGTTTGCCTTGTAAACAGTTTAAATTCTGCTTGTTGTAGTCCACATCTGTATGCACTCTGCTGGTCACTTTGTGAAGTGGTATTAATAAGCATTTTATTCCGACAGAGAGCGGGGTTGAGTGCCAGCACTGAGACTCTGGACCGTTGCCATGACATCATGGTTCCCCGGGCTTTGACCTATCACTCAAACACACTGCCATGTAGTTCTCCGAAACAAGACGCTTCCCTTCACTACAGCAAACCCAAAGCCTTGTCCGAGAGCATAGGTGAGTCTCTGCTGAGTTCATCCAGCAAGGAGGACACTCTTCTGCTACAGCACAGTGATGTGGAGTTGGTAAAAAAATAGAGTAATAGTGTAATGAAGTTCACATAAATTAAGCAAAAACTCAGTTAGGTAAAACACTATTGCCTTATTTTTATTATAAAAAGGTAATAAGGTCAAATTATGGTAAAATTTGATATACAAAATAACTTTATGTATTAGTGCTGTGAAACGATTAATCACACCCAAATATAATATTACTAAATGTGTGTGTAGTGTTCATATTTATTATGTATATATATATATATATATATATATATATATATGTATGTATATAAGCTATATATATATTTATATTCATTTTATTTTATTTTTTAAATACACAATTAGAACAGTTTTTTTGTAATAATTGTTTTTTTTCACATTCAAATCATAAAGCTGCACACTACAGTTAAATATGATGAGAGCCGTGGGAAAATATCTTGTTCTTTGAATATAGTCTTTGAATATAGTTTGAATAAAGTATTTTATCGTATGTTTTCCATTTACAGGCTGAATCACCAACCACTATTATTGCATGGAAAAGAGCAGCCGTTTAATATCAGCTTTACATTAAAAAATCATATGGTTTTCAAATGATATGTTTGAGAAAACTATCCTTTTTCATTTATGATCTGAATGCAGAGACACAGAAAAGGCTATGTGCATGCCAAATATTTTTGGTTTTGCTTTTTTTGTGATGAACAGATAAATGTGGTTAATTTCATATTTTTCAATTCTTCATGTAATTTTGTCTTTTTGTACAGTACCTCTCTATAAAGAGTTGGACGTGTTCATCAAGAGAGATCAGGAGACAGGCTTTGGCTTCCGTGTGCTTGGAGGAGAAGGTGCAGAACAACCAGTGAGTCCTTCATATTACTGGATATTTATATTCACAGACTGTATTTATGTGATTTATTAGAAGATCGACTTTCTGTCTTAACTCTAAAACGAGCTATCTGTCTAATTTCATTAGGTCTACATTGGTGCCATCATTCCCCAGGGGGCGGCAGAGAAGGAAGGCCGTCTGAGGGCCGGAGACGAACTCATTGGCATCGATGGCATCACTGTAAAGGGGAAATCTCACAAACAAGTTCTGGATCTGATGACTAACGCAGCACGTAATGGACAAGTGCTGCTTTCAGTGCGCAGGAAGGTCATTTACAGAGGTGAGCGCTGCAGATTTGACAGGCCTTAGACATAAAACCAGCACTGGAGTGTAATTAACTGCCTGAAAAGCTTTCATCAAAGGTCAGTCCCTGTAATCGTCTGCTCTATAGATGCCCTGGAGGATGTTGGGAGCGGAGCGTTGACCCTTGTGAATGGCTCACCTCGGCTTCCTCGTATCCAGGTGCCAAGCATCAAGGACCAGGGGTCGTTTGATATCACGCTCCATCGTAAAGATAACGAGGGTTTTGGATTCGTCATTCTCACATCGAAGAGCAAACCGCCACCTGGAGGTAACAGCAGATTCATTGATGCACCGGACGAAGTCATTTGGCAAATAATCAAACAAAAAATTAGATATAATTAGAATTGGGAATCAAAAATATACTATTACGTATTTTAAATATAGATTTCACACTAAATCTAGTGCAAATACATATTTACAGTATGTACTTAATAAAAACACCTTGCAGTACTTTTAGTATACTAAACTGGTATACTAATACACTTAAAGTCTGCTACATTGGAACAACTAATTTTGTATTTAATGCACTTTAATTGTGAGGTTAATTGTGCTCTAAAGATATACTGAAGTATATTTGAATGTGCTAAAGTAGAACTGCCGCAAGTGTACTGTACTTTAGGTACGGTATATAATATATCTTGGATTTAAAGACCAATATTATTCAAAGATCATACAACCCTCATCCATAATGACATTAAACCACATTTAGGCTTAATATTAAGAAATGTGCACTGTGCACAGGTAGTACTCCAAATAATGTTATAATTATCATTTTTATATCGGTAAGTCTCAAACAACAGGTCAGTAAAGAAGTATGAAATAAATGTTTTTTTATGAATGTATTTTTATATTTATGCAAAATATGTTTAATAAAACGTACTAATGTTTTATATAATGTCTAATGTACTGTATGACACTGTTTAATGCACCTTTAAGAAAAAAAATATTTGTTAAAGTACACATTCAACAGTTGTATTAAATGAGCATTAAAATAAAAAAAAAAAAACATTAAAATATCAGTAATTTCATCATTTAATTGAATTTAACCATGGTTGTTGGGGTTTAATGCCATGTTGACAGTGTGCTTAAGTGTTTATCATTTTGCACAGGAATAGCTGTTTCTTAATTTGTCTTTTAGCTGTCTTTTATGGCTTTTATACTTATGCATACTGTGTAAATGGTAGTCAGTGGTGGTTGCATCACACCTTGCACTTTTCATTGGGCATATTATGTCATCAGCGCTGCGTGTTGATTTATTTAGATTTTAAGATGTCATGTTAAAAATACAGTAGTTTAAAAAGTGCCTCAAGGCCTCTTTTCTCTATACCGTTCCACTCTATCCAGCTGTTTTACACAACACCAGAATTGTTACATTTCGTATGATTCATCTCTTATGATTATAAATACAACACAAGCCATTTCAATTCTGCTAAGTGATTTGCCTAAGTGTGTGTTGCAGTGATTCCTCATAAGATCGGTCGAATAATTGAGGGCAGTCCGACTGACCGCTGTGGACTGCTGAACGTAGGTGACCGTATTTCCGCTGTAAACAGCCAGTCCATTGTGGAGCTCTCTCACAACGACATTGTTCAGCTTATCAAAGATGCGGGGAACTCCGTCACACTCACTGTGGTCCCTGAGGACGGTGAGTGCGATAATGAAATGTCACATAAATACTGCCGCAGAATGTATTCGCGCTTTCTCAACCTGTGCCTCATGCTTGGATTTGTCACACTAAGGCAATAATGTAGCTTCAATTGAAAGGCTAATAACCACAGTGAAATTGAATATCAATTATACATGCATATTTAAATTGAATGGTTTATAAAGGGCATTTAGACCATTGTTAGCCCATTTCATGTCAATTTTAATACATGTTAGCTCACATGCATGAATATGATACAACGAAAGGGCATTAACTGCCACAGGCTTCATATTTTCCTGATCTTATTGTGAAACATTCATCATTAATATTGCAGAAGTGTTGCGAATGCTGTTTCATAAGGGCTTTCATATGAATCTGTTTTTATTGGTTGTTTAGAGTACAAAGGCCCGCCCTCAGGAGCCAGTTCAGCCAAACAAAGCCCAGCACCGCAGCACAAGATACTCAAAACCACTCAGGATGAGCGGTACAGTCCAATGTTTTGCATTTAAACCACTTTGAATGTGCACCTTCTGTCTATTTGCTGTAAATTCATGTACAGTAAATTCAGCCATATAAACAATAATATGAAGCACTCATCACTTACAGAAGATTTAAGCCACACTTCTTCTTTGTGTGTTACTTGAGCGCAGATATAATTTGGATATGGATGAGATCAGGGATGAGCTCTTACGGACAGAGTATAAAGCTCTTCCCATGAGTGAACAGGGAACACTGTGTCTCGCCAACTCCAAACAGGCAAGAGTCACACTTACATCACGAACTGTACCTAAAATTAAATTCGGGTCACGTATAATTGAATATATAAACATTGCAGGAAAAATAATGAAATCATATTAGGTATTTAAGCCAACACTAAAAACTACAATGGAAAATCACTTATTATAAATGTATTAAATTTTGAGTATAAATAAATGCGGCCTAGTGGAGTATAGGAAACTGTTTATAAAGAAAAAACAATGACCAGAACTTTTGAACAGTGGTGTATATCTGTACTTTGTACCTAGGGTTGTATTGCGGTAGAGTTGGAGCGTGGACCTCGTGGTTTTGGCTTCAGTCTGAGAGGAGGAACGGAGTATAACATGGGCCTCTACATCCTGCGGATGGCTGAGGACGGCCCAGCTCTACAGGACGGCAGGATACACGTCAGTACAGCACACCAGTCTTTAATAACTCACACTATGTGGATGGAATCTGATGACTTTTTTCCTCCTTCTGCAATGATTTTAGGAAAACATCTGCAGGGTGCATTTGAATGTAGTAAAATATTTAAGAGAGGCTGAATACTATACCTTTTCTACACAAAATATTTCAAAATAGGTTGTTCTTTTCATGGGTTCCCAGGAAATAGATGAAAGAATGTTGGAATGGAATGTAGTTTGATTTCATGACCCACAAGAATTAAAGGGGTCATGAACTGCTCTTATTATTTTGTAGCCCATTCTCTGAGGTCCATTTTCACATCAAAACCTTTTTACAAGTAATAGACTGTTTTCAATCATTTTAGTGGATTATAGGCTCTGAGGTAAGCTCCCACTGTTATTACTGGCTAACAGTTGTACATGTTTGACAGTCTACATTCTTCACAGATGGACATGGCTGTGTTGTAGTTTAAAAACACAGTGATACTCAGTACATATCAAATTATCTGTTTTAACAGACATTAGTGATCACATAATGAAAACAGTTACTCACACTTGTGTAGTGCAACATTGGGACCAATGTAGTCAGCATAGCACCATCTTTCAGTTCAATCTTTCTAAAAATCCTGTTAAATTGTGCCTTTTTTGTAAACAAATCGGTGGCAAAATCAACTGAACAAAGGATAATGTTGTCACTGGCACATCACAAACAAAGTTCATTAAATAAAATGTATCATTTGGTTTCTACAGAGCTGCGCTTTTGCATCTCTGCATTGTGCTAATCAATGGGCAGGGCTAAACAGGCAGCTGTGTAGAAGCAGGCACTGATTATCTTCTGCGGCGGCAGTGTTTAGCCACACTTATATCATAAAGTGGCACGTTCCACATGCTGTTGTTTAAATAATGATAATTTCATAAATGGCCTTATGCATGAATGCACAGGTGGGAGATCAAGTAGTGGAGATCAATGGAGAACAGACACAAGGCATTAGTCACACCAGAGCCATTGAGCTGATCCAAGCTGGAGGAAACAAAGTGCTACTGTTACTGCGACCCCAAGCCCTCTTATCAGAGAACAGTGAGTTATGACGCATAAGCACATGATGATGATGCTATATAAGCATGCTGTAAGAACATCAATAATACATTGGTTGCTTTCTAACTTCAGCCATTCTCTTTCTTTCTTTCTTTCTTTCTTCCTCTCTCGTTCTCTTCTGTGCAGGTTGTGTAAGCTCCTCTGCGGTGTGTTACTGCCCCCAGGAGCATCATCACTAACAGCCTCTTTTCCTCTAGGTCTTTTATTCTTTGGTAATGGGACTATTACTACACTTGCTTTGCTCCTTAATTGCTAGTCTTTTCTCTGCTTTATTGTGTACATCTTTAGATGTGTGAAATATTTTCATGCTCTTTGCAATCACAACACCATGAAAAATGGTTTTGCTCAGAAGTATAGCATAGGGATGTGTTTTAATAGCAATTCATTAGCAACCAGCTACAAAACTGGCGAAAGCCACTCAAATATAATTGGTAACCATGGTACATTTTTATAAGGCCTTAATTAGCCACAGTGTTTTAATTCTAGGCAGTGGAACTAATGCACATCTCTTGCCCCCTTAGGTTCTGCAGGAGATGTTATCCTTCCTGATCCGCCGGGATTTAACACTTCCAATATTCCTCTCAGTTCTCCTCTCCTTCATCCGCCATCCTCCTCAGCGAAGAAGGAAACGTCAGACCTGACAAGCTCCTTTGCCTGTCCTCGCAGCTCCAAGGATCCTCGCTCTAAAGACAGCAAGAGGGAGAAGCGTGCCAAACCACCAAACACCAGCTCTTGCAGAGTCCTGCAGCAACGGCGCATCAAGAGTCGGTCCGCAGAGGATCTCCTTGATCTCGGAGATACAGAGAAATCCAAAAGCCCATCTAAAGACAAAGCTCGCAGCCACAAAGAAGATCTGCAACAAAGCACTCGAGAATCCCACAAGAACAGAAAGTCCTGCCAACATAGTCGCTCAGTCAGTCCCCAGAAGTCAAAGCGCGAAGGACAGGAAGTGGTAATTGGCGAAGCGCAGGAACGGAAAGAAAAACAGCGAGCAAAGGAGACGACGAGCATGAAGAAAAGTGACACTGAAACGAGGAAAAATCTGGAATCTAGAGGAAGGAAACAAAGTAAGACCCAAGAAGAGGAGGAACGGTGGAGAGCTGAGAGAAAAGTGAAAAGCAACGGGGAAGAAGAAGCGCTTGAGCCAAAAGGGGAAAAGGAGCTCAAAAGCACCCGAAATAAGAAAAAACAGAGAAACAGAGACATGCGAAATGAGGACGCCCACATATCGAGAAGAGAGAGAGACAAGAAGAGCAGACAAACAAAGGATAAGGGGGATCAAATGGAAAAAAACGGGAATGAAATAATTACAGATAAGAATGAAAGCAAAAGAAAAGGAAGTGAGAGTAAAGACAGGAAAGACGACATTGTCACAACAGATGCTGCTCCAGTCACAACCAGGGCGAGTCTAGTTTTTGACCACCCTGGACCCTTGAGCGACGGCCTTTGGAAGATCCCTAGTTTCGCACGTATCCTCACACACGAGGAAGCGATGCGTGATGTTTGTGAATAGTTTTGCGATCCTTGGGAATAGAAGGTTTCAAGACCAGAAACATACGCAATGTGTGTGAATGCAAGCGCCTCTAGCTATGATTGCACATAGTTCATCATGGATTGCAAGTTGCATTCCTAGCATTTCAGCACTATCATGGGATTTAGGAATCGGAGAAACTTGCTGAACGAGTTAGTTAAACTGTCAGCGTGTTTATAGCTAGCTACCTAAATAATATCATATTTAGTTCATTGGCACAGACGTCTGAAGAAAACTTCTTAAGTACAGTACAAGACTAAACAAAGGGAATGATTAAGATGTCTTTACTGTGTACAGAAGGGCAGTGTTTTAAACATTTAAAACATTTGCTTGTGTGGAATGCTGCCTAGCCAAACTTCTCCTAACATGTTCCTTATACTAGGGATATGTTTGCGTGTTTTGTCAGTAAAGCCGGTCCTGTAATCATCGGTAAATGCCATCAGGTGCAGGATTTCACATTAAGCCGTATATACATCACACAGAAGTTGTTCACTGACGAGCTGCGCAAAAGCATGTTCATTATCAGCGTGGATTTGCGCAGCTCGTCAGTAAACAACGGACTGGCTTTCCTGACAAAACGCGCAAACATATCGGCCGATCTGGATCGGCGCATCCCTACCTTATACTGTAACAAATCTGAATTTGTCTCTCCAAAACCTTTCTTCTGTTAGATATTTAGAAGAATATTGGTAACCAAATGGTTTTTGGCCTTTCAAAGAATGTACAAGAGGTACTATAGGAATCAGTGGGACTGAAACTGTTTGGTTGCCAGATTTCTTTAAAATATTTAGACTAAACGGTTTTGGGTCCCATTGACCTCCATAATATGGACGACAAACACTATATAAGTCAATGGGACCCGAATCTATTTTGTTGTCAGATTTCTACTAAATATAATCTTTTAAATGGTTTTGGGTCTTATTTACTTTCATTGTATTAACAACAAATACTATGGAAGTCAATGGGACCAGAAACTGTTTAATCACCAAATTTCTTCCAAATGTTGTCTATTATAGTCCAACAAACTGGATGAACCGTTCACACTAAGCTTAATCACTCAGACAGGTGGTTAGTTGTAAAAAGGGGACAGTTTAGAGACACAGACTTCCCAAGGTCTTAACAATATCGCCAACAATATAGAGAGGTTTGAAACCACTACAATAACACAAAGCATGTATCTTGGGTGCATTTACATGCTTGTTCACATACTTTCCAACAGTATGTTTTTGGCCTTGTTGGCCTTGTTGTTCTCCGTGTGGCTTCAGAGCATATCATGTGAACCATGTTCATGTGCTTCTCTTTGGACTGTGGTCAGCATGAGCTTCTCATTCAAATGAATTAAAAAATGTTTGCCTCACAAACAGACTGATTCAACATCAAGTTAAATCCAAACTGCTTTATGGAGATCATTGCTTAATCGTCTTGGACAGGCAATTTCTGAGGCTTTCTGGTGGAACGCATGGAACTCCGTTTTGTCCGGACAGCCTCTTTTAATTTGCTTCTCGCCAGTTGACTTTAAACAACATGAGAACTCTGTCGACATCGCAATGCAATCCTTATGCAATTTAAGGGAACACGCCCCATCAATCACCAAAACAATGGAACAATGCAAGTTTATGTTTCAGTTAAAAACAGCACGTCCTTACCCTCAAAGAATCTTTTTTTTCCCCCTGCATGCAAACTCTTTGTTTTGTTGCATGCGTTTTAGACCCGTGCAGTTTATCTCTAACCTTTTGAAACGGTGTAATCTTGAAGATTGGGGTACCAGGGACTTTTCAGACTGTTCTTTTTCTCTTCCATGTCTTTGATTCCCTGATCTCCAAATACTATAATTGCAAATGACCAGAAACTTGTGCTTTAATATACCAAGAACATGATCAAATGTTTATTTATTGAAATATGTATATGAATAGATACATGTAGCTATAACAGATTGTGACATTGATTTCGGTGTAGAGATCCCGGCTCTTGCTAAGCACCGTGGTAGTTTTACCTTGTAGCAAATGTTTGGACTTTGTCAAAAAAACAAATGGTACACGCAAATGTATTTTTTAAATATTCTATGAAATCAGATTTAATATGGTAAATATTTATTGAATTTTTTCCCTGGACATGCATGTCCAGTCTGCTCAAGATGAAGGCAAGCAGCGCAAGCAATTCAGCATCTCACTTATGAGGCTATACTGTACTTTACAGCAGTCAAGCTTTGGCTTATGATCATCAGAAGCCAATGCGCATGGGTGAACCTCATGAAGGTCATCAAGACGTCATATTTGATCTCAAGGAAAATATTTTGCATTAAAGAAATAGTTCACCCATAGTTCATTCAGGCCAGCAAAGAATGAGAGTCCAGACAGCTGATAAAAACTTGCGTGATCCACATGACGCAAGTACATCAATATTTACTTGTGAAGTGAAAAGCTATCTGTAATGAACAAATCCATCGCTTCTGGCCAAAATACTGACACATCTTTCCCTCCTGGTTCACACAAAAAATGTTTTTCACTAGAGAAAGCAATATAACTTTTAAGGTTAAAACGTCTTAATTATGAATTTGTTTCTTATAAATGCACGACTTTTCGCTTCATAATGTAAATTAATGGACTGGAGTGGTGTGGTTATTATGATATTTTTATAAGCAGTTTGGATCTCGTTTTGACGGCACCCGTTCACTGCAGAGGATCCGTTGGCGAGCAAATGATTTTAGTTCAAATATTTCTTTAAGAAAAAGAAGCTGTTTTATTATTATTATTATTATTATTATTATTTTCTGATTCTTATTTTTACATCACAACATTATTTTTATGACATATATAAGCACATTTACTCTTTAAACTCAAATTACTGTAATTGCTTTTGCATTGTTTAACTTAAACTTAAAATAATACATTTAATATTAAAATAATAAGTATCTAATACATATGACTGCAGTAAAAAGCAAATCTTCTGAATCAAATACAGAGAATTTTTAAGGGGGAGAGAAATGTGCTCAAATTTATGCATACTGTCACAATGAAACAAATCATAACAATCCTACAAATAGACTTCATTAGGCTTCATTGTCTATGCAAATTTGGATTTTGGAGGTGAAATATGATTTTCTGTGAGATTCACCCTAATGTGCAAAGATTCAGTCTTTAAATACAGACTAAAATAGGGAAAAAATGATCCCTCCTAAAAACAGGAATGTTGCGGGTTAGCTATTTTAAGATCATGAGCTAATTTTTTCCATGCTTGCTTGCAACACCTGACTGGTTGTGGGAGGTTTCTGAAAGGGCTGATTTCTTTGGGTTTTGAGGTCTGAAATGTGGCCAACATTAGGTTATTTCATAGGAAGCAAAATGATTATCAATACCAAAGGACTGGTGGCCACTCCATATGCTGTGTGTGAAGTGATTATGACCTCAGGGTTTGGATATGTTGATAAATAGTAAACGGCGAGAAAGCAAACTAATTACAAAGACGAGATAAGTTGTGGTGTTACATTGTGTTTTTGTGCAAATGACAGACTTTGAAAACAATATGTGAAGACATGTCATGAAAGCAATGTTAGCATCTGCTGTACAAACAGAGGTCATCTTCATTGTTCATATTTAAAAGTGAAGCCTAGAATCACCTCATATTAGGCAAAATACATATGGGCTCAATATAACGTGGTCTGATTCATGTAAATGTTTAAATAATGTACAGCACCTTTATAAAAAATAGCTGAGTGGTCTCTCAGAAGAAAGAATAGAAATATGTATATTTGTTCCGTTATTTTTCTAACTAATTATTTAAGTATGGCGGGAAAATATTTCAAGTCAGTGCAATGAAAATAAAATCATATCTTGGTGTTCTGGTCATGTAACATTTATGCAAAATCAAATGTGTTTGTTTCAACGTTTTTGAAATGGTCTTTTAATGATAAGTGTCTCCACTTTTTCTCCAGATTAACTTGCCTTACCTTTTAATCGAAATCTTGCGACTTCTGCTGCAGAATAATGATGTTATTGAAATATGCAAATTACTCCTTAATTGGCGTTTCTATATTTAACATCAGCTCGTTTTAATTTATATTTAATTAAGATCATTTTCTGCCGAGTTTTGCAGAGGAACAGGCAGTGTGACCAAACCGAGTGCACACAGATAAGAGCAATGTTTGACTAATTTCATTATTTTAAGATGACTTGAAGCTATAAGATTTAAAAAATACAATGACTGTGACCGTGACATTTATTATCCCAGCTCAAGTTGTCTAGAGAAAGTCTTATCCCGGCCTGTCACGCCTAGAGCATTGTCTAGCTGATAAAACCTATGGCTTGTCACACAGAACTAAATGTAGACTACTTTAATGGCTTACAGTAAAGAAATATGCCAGTCTAAGCGGCATTTGTTCTGCTGAGTTAAGCAGAACACTGCTGTATCATTTCATGATTGCTCAGCGATGTGTAAAGTACTCAGTACCGTAGAGACTGGAGGAGGTATTTTAGGCAGTAGAAAAGATATAAAGGAGCAGATAAATGTATTGCAAACCACTGAAGCAATGGTGAAAGTGGATAATAAATGTCTGACGGGTGAAATATATTAGGATTCTTTAACATGCAAGCCTCACGGTTTCTCAAATCTGCCACCAGGTGTCACTAACGAGTCATTTGCAATAAAACGCATCACTAATGCAAGCAAAACATTTGCTTATGAGGTAAGTTTATGCACTTATACTAAATGCACATTTGAATATATTAATGATAAATAAATAGACATCTGTGTTCTTGTTGAAATGCAATAGTTGAGGCTTGAGCAGGAAAGGTATTACACGGGCCCCAGTGCATGGCTGAAAACAAGAACGCTATTAAACGAACAACCATGTGCCACTTTGCCCTTCATTACTCTTTGAACCTTAATTGCTGTGGACAGGGTAATGAAAAACAGACCTGCTTCTTCTACTAAATGGGGAAAGAGTGACTGGTTTATCTCTCTGGTCAGGTCAGGATAAAATGGGTGTGGTGTGTGTTTCTGAGATAAGCGCAGAGCACACATTTGGAGTCTGCCTTAATATGTCTAGCTCTTACTGTTCAAAATACTTCCTGAAGTTGATGTTAAAATAATTGACTTTCACTGATTAAAGAGGAAAAAAATGAAGCGATCTCAGGTCAAACGTTTTTTTTTTTGAAAGAAGTCTCTTATGCTCACCAAGGCTGCATTTATTTGATAAAATACAGTAAAAATTCAAATATTACAGTTTAAAATATTTTATGATTTAATTTCTAGCTGCGATGGCAAAGCTGAATTTTTTGCAGCCTCAGTGTCACCTGATCCTTCAGAAATTATTCTAATCTGAACAAAGAAACATTTCTTATTATTGTCAGCTTTGTGGAATCTGGGCCACACTATATCAAATGTTTGGGGTAAGTATGATTTTCCGTAAGGATGTTTTAAATTGATTAAAATGATAGTAAATGCATTTATAATACTATAAGCATTTCTGTTTTAAATAAAAGCTGTTCTTTGAACTTCTTATAAATCAAATAGGCTAAGTTTCCACAAAAATATGAAAAGCGTTGATATCTAGCAGCAAATTGACATATTAGAATAATTTCTGAAGGATTCTATGACACTAAAAACTGCTATAATGATGCTGAAAATTCAGCTTTACCATTCTTTACTACAAAAATAAATCACATTTGGACTGGTATTTTAGCTTGTAATAATATTTTACAGTATTGTGTTTAACTATTTTTTGAGCAAATAAATGCAGACTTGGTGAGTGTAAGATACTTTTAAAAAAAACATTAAAAAGGTGTTTGTGCGTGTATATAACTTTTTGACTGTACATTGGTTTATATAGCCAATTATTGACTTCCTGGAGTGATTTTACCACAGGTCATGTTGAAGGATGACTGTTATATTTTGAGGATATAAACTGTCAGGGTTCCCTGTAAGCTATATGCTTGCATCATTATACGCTTTTGTGCTTTAGTGCACACCGTTACTATAGCAATCAAAAGCACAGTTTCTATGGAAGTACACACATCGAAAATAGCCATCTGTTACTAAAACACAGCAAGATTCAAAATAACTAAATACTGATTTAAACAAGATGTATGGTGAATATTTTCCATTAAGCGGAAAAGAGGAAAAAACGGCAATTGTTACTAGGCTACACGGTCAAATATCATTAGCTTGAAGTTTCCTGAGGGACGCCCTTGTTGGGAACACCCCTACACTGACTCGCACATTCCTTTAACTGAACTAGAAACTGCCTTCCAAGACCTTAGCAGGCTGGATTCCTTTGCCCTATTGTTATTTAAATACATGCACACTATAGCAACAGCATTCATTTATTTATGTTGTACAACAAATACTCTTAACCATGAACAGATTCTGGGGATGTTTCTGTCATATATATCTCAAAGTCATCCGTAATGCATGCTGCATTTATTTGATCAAAATACAGTAAAACGGGAATTTTCTAGTACACTAATATTTAGTAGCCTAGCAGTTAAGCAGCAGCCAATTTGTTTGAGTCGTGTTTTACAGTCTTCCTCTGAGGGAAGGGCAGGCTTACGTCACGAATGGCTGTTTCCTCGCGCATAAGATGTGTGAAGCACCACATTCCCTTCAGTCGTGGTACACGCCGGTATATGAAGCGCTTTTTCCTTCTCATTTCCACGTTTTTCTTTTCCTTTGCTGTGGGAAGTTGGTCAATGAAGCTAATATGGGGGGTATCTTTGTTCGTGTAACTTAGTGCTTTAACGTTATTTAATTCATGACGTTTTTCTGCCGGTTGTTGTACATTCAAGGAGTGTTTGTTGCTTAAAAACCAAATCTATTCAAATAACGATGACAGGTTTGAAGGCTTGCCCACTGCTTTTACTGTCGTTTTCACTGGTCTCTATGGTAAAAGGTAAGCTGATTTTACATGAGATAAAATCGTCTTGAATTATTTCAACTTCAGAAACTTTTGCGTGTTGACAAGAGCAGGAGACTAATAAGAGTAGTCAGGTGTCAAAAGCGTTCCTGTAGGCGGCGCCACAATATTGATACATATATAATAAAGTGAATTTTATGTATTTTATAATTTATTTTAAGGATGCATGTATTTTTTATGGTCACCAAGGCTGCATTTATTTGGTCACAAATTTGGTCACAATAATGTGTGGTGAAATTATTTCTATTTAAAAACTTTTGTGTTGAATAGATTTTAAAATCTAATTTATCTCTAATGGCGAAGCTTGAAAGCAGTGCTGGAAACTTATTTAAAGAGAACAGCACTTATAAATCTTTGTAACACTATACATGTTTATAAATGTCCTTTCACTTTTGATCAAACTAATGTGTCTTGAATGAAGGAATTTATTCATTTACAAACTCACTCACAAAAATGAATGACCTGAAACGTTTGACTAAAATCTTTTATTGTGGTTTTTGTAGCAGAATGTACATTTCCTGTTTTGAGAGGCACAGTTGTCTTATCCTCGGTATCCATACTGAGGAATAACTTCCCAGACAATTCAGAAGCGATTGTGGAGTGTGCTAAAGGATACGAGAAAGATAGTGGTCCGGATTCAATCACCTGTGTGAATGGGGTCTGGAGGCAACCAAAATTAATTTGCAAAAGTAATTCATTTTTGACTTCTAAATGGGACATTCCTCTTGAAAGAAGTTGTATCAAGTACAAAACTGCTGTGTTTGCTTTCATTTCAGAGATGGATTGTGGACCACCTTTACCTTCACCACATATGACCTACACCATTAATAAAGGAACATTGTTTGGTGACTACATACAACCCAGATGTGAGACAGGGTAAGAACCGGGTAAGGTAAGGCATTGCACCCATACTTGTGATTGACTATTGTTTTTGTTTTTAATCCAGATATGATCTGGAAGGATCAAGCCACAGGCAATGTCTTGTTTCCGGCTGGAGTGGAAAGGCTGTATGTATATGTGAGTCCTCATCTTTGGATAGAGTCAAATCAGTATTATTTGTAATAAAATCGAGACATTATAATGTTTCTTAATATTTCTAATTAATTTAATACTTTTTTTAATTTTATGTTTTAATTTTTATCTTATAGTTTTAGTAAATTTGTTGTGTTTTCGTCATTAAGAATATTTTTTATAATTTTTTTTTTGCCTAATTTTCCTTTCCAGTATAGTATTTTAACTGAAACTTGCTGAAATAAAATAAGTTTACGTTTAATTTTAATTCACTTCATGTTTGTTTTATTTTGAGTTTTTATATTTATTTATTTATTTTTTATGATTTTAGATTACGTAGTAAACAGAATGCACATTCAGTATCAACATCTGTGTTGTCTTCACAGTCAGAGATGTTGTAACAGCTTCTCTTTCACCTTGTCTCTCTTATAGTGACAGAATGCATTGTGCCAGATAAATTTGAGCATGGCCATATGGATGCACCCCAAAAACCTTTGTTTAATGATGTCATTACATTTTCCTGTGATGATGGCTACAACCTCGTTGGCAACAGCTCCATTAAATGTGTTGAATACGGGGAATATAACTTACCACCTCCAATTTGCGAAGGTCAGTTTTTTAAATTAAAGTTTTATTTGTCCTAATTAGCTGCATTGAATGATAGTTGTAAGCTCCACTCACAAACAATTGCGTAGGTTCAGCATCTAGCTCCACACATTGTAGCTGTGTATAGAGTGCATCAGCCAGTACTGGAAGTAGCAACTCTACTAAGTAACAAATCAACCATAACTATATATTAACTTTTAATAATGCACTCAAATATATTCTTTTTGGTTGTTCTTGTGTGAGTTGCATGGCATAGTATTATCACTTTTACTGTGTATGCCAAGTTTTTTCACTGGAAACCAAAATTAGAAAAAATGGTGCTTTAGGAGCTGACCCTTGATCAGTCTGAGCTTGTATGTGGACTCAGTCACTGGCATTGTAGCACCATCAGGGCACTGCATGTTAGAACTCAGCCTGGCATTCTTGCACAGCACAGTTGAATTGCATTGTATAGAAATTTCCTCCACTGACTTTTTGACTCAAGTTTATTTCCCAATTCTGAGAAAAAAGTCATGTAAACATGCATTTGCAATAAAATAAGTTGTAATTACTTTGTTTTTTATTCAGGGGGCGGAAATGGGCTTCCATAACATCGCCCTTTCGCTTTGTGTTTTATTGTTTTGTCCCCTTATTGACGTGTTTATTTATGTTCGCTCGCATCTTCTTGTTCAGCAGGTCCTTCAGGCTTTTTGTGATTTTATGGATTTTTTGTCTTTGTTGTATATGTTGAAGTGATCTGTAATAGCGAGCCTTCAGTGACTCACCGCTCCCAGTCTGTTTTCTCCAAGCCCTACAGAATCATCTCAGCCTCATGTTTCCATTTCATCATAGTCCTGCTGGTGACAGGCAGTTGTTGAAAGATGTTTCTAGGGAGGCGATGTATCATTCTATAAACCATCTTAGTGCAGATTGGGGAGTATCGGATAGCTGTGCCTGGTAGTGCTGGTAGAAAATGAGACAAAATGCTGTAAAAATGAGTTGGAGTGTTAATAGTGAGAAGAGTAAAAAATTTAAATGAGCACCAACAGTTATTTATGAGTCTCAAATATGAATTAATTAATCTAGTTTTACTTAAAATTTACATATATTGAATTAATACCATATGCCATTATAAAATTTTATTACAACATGAATATATTAATATAAACTGGGGATGCACCAAAACAAAAAGCTAGTTTGGTGATATTAGATCTATTGTCAGGTCTCTCTCTCTCTCTCTCCCTCTCTCATATACAGTAAATACAGTGTGTGTGTATATACAGTATGTATATATATATATATATATATATATATATATATATATAATATAAATAACAGGTGTGTGCATGCAACTGCTCAACAGTTTGGGATCACTAAGATTTCTAATGCATTTATTTTCCAATTCAGTTAATACAATGCGAAATCTTTTTACGAATAAAAAAAAGCAACCATGTGGGCAGTGTAAAAGCATTTAAAAGTGTCCAAGACAGATGCTACGATCATTACAATCACAGAAAGTGAGAGATGGTTTTGCACTGCATTTCATGTCTCCGACGGGAAGAGGAAGGGTGGCTGTTGCTGGTTGATTGAATTCAGGAAATGAGCTCAAATAATTAGTAAATAAACTGCAGACTGTTATGTTTTCTAATACATGCACAAAGTGCATGTAGCCCATCCAAACTGCACTGCACAAGCTCGCGGTGTATCTGCTTGTTATCCAGGGATCAGTCCAAAGTCCAAATCTGCTCTACAACATTGTTACTCGTCAGCTGCTCAGTAACATTTTTGTGCATTTTTTAAAATTAGAATAAGAAAAGTAAGACAATAAGTAATGGTAATAATAATAATTACAACAGATCTATTAATATTTTTCTTATAACACTTGCACATAGTGCTCAAATTGGGATTTGTAATATCTTTCAGTGTTTTCAAAGAATTCTTAATTGTTCAGTGAGACATAATTATTTATTTTAAGTTAAATTGTGCTTTGTTGGTATAGGTATATTTAAAAAAAAAAATAAAATAATAATATTTTTAAATTGTAGTTGATTTTTTTTTTTCTTTGAAAAGCCAGAAACATTTTCATCTTTTTAATTCATTCAACGGTGAACAAAATGGCTAAATATATGGGGAAAAATGCAAAAAACCTGTGTTTGGTATTCAGCCTTCAGTGCAGGGTTTCATTTAGTTCGGCTTCGGCCTAGAGTTTTCATTTTGGTGCATCCCTAAAAAATATATTATAGAGAGATAGATAGAAGTGACTATGTTTTATTTTGTACATTTTATATAAGAATTATTGTATTAAAACAGACTATAACAAAACGAATTACACTTGACAACTAAATTTATCGGTACACCTGATATTGAACAACTAATTGATTAAACATATTATATATATAAAAACATTGCTTAAACCAATTATTTGTCTGTTATTTTAATAATGGTTAAAACAGAGGCCTACATGTTACTTTCCAAGGAAACATTCTTTTATAGTCTTGGGTTATACAGAATACTGTGGAATCTTGTTTTGCATTTTTATTGGGTTTTATTGGTATTTACTTCTTAACAAAATGTTTTTTTTTTGCTTTTTCATGTTTTAATCAAGTTTCCTTTCTATCCCCAGCTGTTGAATGTCCAGATTTAGACGTTCCATTTGGTAACCTGACTAAAGGAAATCCTCCGTTCTTTTATAAAAGTAATGCCACTTTTGAATGCTGGCCAGGTTACAGCATGAAAGATTCAGCTACAGCAGTGTGTGAAACGAGTGGCTGGTCTCCCATTCCTGTCTGTGAAGGTAAGCTGAACCTTCTGAACGCTATAATGCATGGGAATTTATATTCCAAGGTGTGCGTTCATGATACGAGTGATAAGTAGGCCTGTAGAGAATCTGCGGCACTTCCTGCACTGATTCTGCGTTCTTCTGAAAGAACTGCAGTTGTAGCTAAAAGCATCACCAAATTACATCAAATGTGAAAGAAATTTGTGAATGATGGGCGTTCCTGATTTAGGGAAATCTGTGGATCTTTCTCTGGTGGTTTTGCATTCCATATACATTGTTCAAATCAGCTGAATTGTCATACAACAAGATGGAAAAAGCAGATAACAACTCATTCATATTTGTATTCCAGTCATCATAACACAGACAGAAGCAAGCACTACCACAAACAAGCCCACAACAACAGACCCAACACCCTCCACACATTCACTCGGTAAGCAGTCCAGCCCACAAAATCGTTTTTTTTTTTTTCAGGTTTTGCACAATTTATTTGTTATGGTTATGTTGTAATGGTTATTTGCTTTTTGTGTTTTATTGCAGAAGGACTTAATAAAGAGCCAATTACTCTCTTTTCTTTTTCGGGTGAGTTCATCTTTTAAATCCAGTGATACTGTACTGAATTCAATGTCTGACTACATCACCCTCAGGGAAAGTAATGGAGGTTACTGTAGTTTGTCATACAACATATGTCACCATATTATATAATAGTCATGACAATGGCTCATTTTGTCTTGCATAAGTTCCAAATAAGAGGAGTGATCACTACTATAACTGAGTCAACACATACTATATCTATTTAATGTTTGTTTCCTTTTGTTCATGTATCACATTGTTCTTAACTGTTGATCTTTTAGGGGTATCTGTGAGTGTGTTTGTTGCTTTTGCAGTTCCTAGTAAGTATATTATATATCTATTAGATCTATTGTCAGTTCTCTCTCTCTCTCTCTCTCTCTCTCATATTCATATATATATATTACAAATAAAAAAAAAAGTAAAAATATATTATATTATATACATTAATGTTGAATAGATGCTTTGACCCAATATCAAAACTATATCTACTCTCCACAGTCTGCTTGGGCGTTTTGAGTTTTCTATTTTGGTCTTATAAACGCCAAGGGTGAGTATATCTGCAGTTGTTTTTAAGTCATTCTAGCACACCTGAGCCAAGCATAGCCGACTTTCACTCCGCTTCACCTGCTTGCTGCTGTACACATTCATTCATTCCACACATTAACATCAGCTTTTCTCTTGCCATTGCCTGCACAAATCCCTCTTTTACCCTGACAGAAGAAGTTATTTGGGCTAAGAAAGCATATTAACAGAACAGAAAATTAAGTTTGTTTTCTGACTCACTGTACTGGTTTGGAGGAAGTCCATGCAAGTGGTCACCTTGAACGTTTCCTGCAATTCCCAGCGTTCTCATTAGGAGTTAATGGCCAAACCTTAAACTTCAAGTAAATTATTGCAGGTGTACCCCTTGATAATGCATTACATGAACCGTTGTAGGTTATAAATAAAACCATTTTAATTAAAAGTTGTGCTGTCAGAAAGGAAAGGCTGTTCTGCTGCTGCTGGCAAAATGACAAAAATAACTATACAGAGCTAAAGTCTGACCAGATACTAATTGCATCCAAACAGCATGAAGAGCGGATGGCTAATTCAATATTAACAAAGAATTGAATGTGCCCAATAAATAATGTATTGTAATGACTTTACTGTATCTCTTTGTTTGATAATGCTGCATAGTTCATACGATACTGGTGAAGAACTAAGGGGAAAAGAAGAGTTATTGCTAAATCAAAGTGTCTAAACTCAAGGTATCCACCCATATCTAAATCTTCATTAGCTTAATTTGAGTTTTCTTTTGTCATGACTTCATCCAATGACTAATACACCCAATAGTTGTGAGTTGTTTCTGGCTTTAGTTGCAAAATAGTCTCCGTTAATTATTATGAATGTGTTATAGTGACGTGTTTATTGTCCTTAATGTGTTTTTTCTGGCCTCTCAACCACAGGGCAAACAATCGGACGGCTCCCTTGCTTTAGTGTTATTCCTACATATGGACTCATTAAAGTTTTAAACTTTATTTTGTAAAGTTAAACTAAATATTGTATTTATTTATTACTGCTACAAAATGTTTTGCTTTTAGAAACATATTACAGTTGATAAAAGCATAGACTGATATTTTTGTATATTTTAATAAAGATATTTTAAAGTACTTGGGCGTGTGTTTCTTTTCCACCACGATGACTGAATCCTGACGTCAAAGGTTCTCTCTCTTGTTACCAAGAATCCACCCAAAAGAATCACTGGCACATGTTTCTGCTCGTGTGTTTAAAAGTGCTGTTTTAGAGAGACATTGTAAAGTGAGAGATTGACATTCTGCCACAGCCGGGTCTGGTTTTCTGTGACCATATGGTGCCAGGGAACCTGATCCTGAATTAGCAAACGTTTCTAATTCTTCACCCCTTTTCAAAAGTATTCCTTTTATGTAAGCAGCAGACCACACAGCTATGTGGTTTCCGGGACAATGGCAGAGATATTTGCTGCTATTCAAGCCAAATACGTCAACTGGAGAATCATTTATACAATGTGCTCTATACAGAGACCTTGGTCCAAAGCAAAGGGAAACTACATTTAAATGTGTTTTTTTTTTTCCAAAAAAGCTACTGAAACTTCTTTCACTATTTCCTGGGTGAAAATTCTCAAAGATTTTCTTTACAATTCATATTACAGAAAAGTAATAACTTGCTTCTCATTAAGATTTTGGTTTGAGGTATGGTTTCATGATTGGAGATGTAAAAAATACCTATTAATCTAATTGCTGTTTATTTATTGTCTTTATGCTTTGGTGGGTATTATTAACACACAAACAAAAAAAAATGCAGTGAAGAGGAAGAAATATTGGGGAAAAGAATGATGTATTTTTAGAAGAAATATTTATGTTGGTAATGAAGTGTAAATAGAAATATTAAAAATACTATAAAAGGAAAAAAGTTGAACATACCAATAGAGACTATGTACCTTCACAAACTGCAAAGAATGTGTTGGTTTTCTCAAGTTCTTATGGTGTCACTGACAGGAATGGTGCAAATTGAATGTAAATTTGTTGCTGATTACATACGGGCTATTCTAAGCTTTTAACTTGGAAGAATAGAGCCATTATCAGTGTTAAAACTTCTTGGTGGTTTGCTGTCTCGTAGTAACCCGGATCTTTTGATGCACACTTGAGTAAGCATCCTAATTTACCCCAGACACTGCTATCTCAGGGCCTATAACTTCCAATCACAGTCGGCCATCTGGGTGGAGATGTCCAAGTGAAGAATTACTGAGGGGGGTGTAATCATTAAATCTGACTAAATGGTGTGTAACCAACCATATATTTTAGAATGTCATGCATGCCGTCATCTTGGAAAAGTGAAATAGACCAGTACTGGAGATGATTCATTGTTTGGGTGGATGCTTAGCAGTAGATTGCTAATGAAAGGATATTGAATGGGTGTGTATTTACCCATGCTGTGGTACTAAACACAACCACAGGCAGTAGGCTAAGTCATTGCTGACCAGTAGCTGTTTTATTTATAGGGTCGTCCAGTCATAGGACATTTAAAGAGATGTCCAGTTTATGAATAGACTTAACTGCTTGTTCAAACTAAAGGTTTTATGAGATTTGGTAGAGCTGTTTGTTGTTTTTTGTCCTTTTTATTGCGCTATTAAAATTATACAGCAACATAAAAGATTGTTTCCTGGAAGAAAGGAAATGTGTGTCCTTGTTATTCATTAATTTGACCTAAGGTTATCCCAAACAAGAAGGCAAGAGCTACTAGCATTTGTCATTGATGAATGCAGCACATTTCCTGGACCCCAACCCGGCAACAAGCTACATTAGCATAATATCCCTCATGCAAACAACCAAAAACTTGGGACTTTTGAGATTATATGTTAAAATGACATATATAAAAAACCTCTGACTAAAGAGAAACTGAAATATTTGCTGATTCTGGCTTGTTAACAGGAGCTAAAAACACAATATGCTAAGTTAGGCTTCTCAAAGCTGCATCTCTGGCATCATTTAGTGTTGGTCAGTCAGCTGTGTCATTAATACATTATACTACGTCCTGTTTTAAAACAGACTATTAAATGCAGTCACAGTATCTGGTAACAGTACAGATGCTGGGAAAGTGATCCCAAGTTTAAAGTTAAAACGCTTTTCTGTTTGTGGAAATGTGCGCGTTTTGAGGTCACAAGCTGCCGTCTAGCGGTGAAGGACTGAAATGTAAAGCGAGTAGCTTCAAGCGGCTGTTGCGTCACCAGTTCCTCGCGTTTATAGGCCTAGAGTTGAATCTCCTTTTTCACTGTTAAAATGAGTCGATATACGGGCCATTTTGCACATGTGTGCCGCGGTGGATGCAAGGTCTGGGGTGTTGACCTTAAACGAAGATTACAAGGCATTCTTAAAATGATTGTGCGACATTTGCCAAATTTTGAGATATGGTATAGCTGGCACTGCAGTGGCGGTCCAGGGTGAACAATCCGGATTTATCAGGTAATAATAAACGCAAAGATATTTCAAGCTGCAGTCCGTAACTTTCGGCGCCCTATCGGTTAATAAACAGTAGAGATGGGGAGTCGACTCCAAAAGAGTCGATTCCTCGACTCTCACTAGCCAGGTCAGGAATCGACTCCCAGTGTCGAGTGGTTTTTTTTTCAAGTTAAACACTTTGTATATACCATGTAAACTTAATTTCCGTGTTAAAACGTTAAAAAATCTTAATAGAGTA
>JAUMHP010000048.1:16130563-16152092 GCA_032361065.1 Enteromius trimaculatus | reverse complement strand
TATATATATATACACACACACGTATAATGTATATATATATATATATATATATATATGTGTGTGTGTGTGTGTGTAAAATAAAACAGAGGTTTGAATCATGGGATTTTAAAAATATTTATAAATATACCAACTAAAATACAAAAGTTTGTACAGTAGGCTATACATAAATATTGTTTATAAATTCACTATTGTAGCTTTTTTTGTGTTCCATGGATGCCTAATGCTGTTGCTGTTTTATTATTTTTTAATGAATACATTTACATTAAAATATATAATAATGCAGCCGAAATGATGATAATGGCGCTTCAGAAGGCATAAAAAATGTGGCCTGATTGCGCCACCTGGAGGTAAAATTAAGCACTGCGCTAATGATTTGTTTACCTCGTTTGGTCAAGTGCGCATTAGCTAATAACTGCTACAAGTTTATTGTTAAACACCATGAATAAGACAGACAGTATTGCGTTTTGACGTCTTAAGCGCTATTTGTTTGCGATTGAGTGTCTATCTATTTTTATGTTAAACACGTAACCAAAGGTTTGTTGTTGTTTGTGTGAGCTCCTTCAGTTGTGTGCGATCCACTATTATTACTTGACAAGCCCTTTACGGTTCCTGTTTTAAACAGATTCGCTTCAGGGATGGTCTGAAGAAGTGCGCACTTCAACTACAGCCAGTGACGTACGCAACGCATCTCTCGCTCGCGCAGCATCCTTTTCTCGCAGTTGTCTTGAACGCGACGCACGCAGTTATGAGACAGTGGACGACTCGCTTCTGATTATGTCATGTTCAGACGCGATGCGTTTAATACAAACAAGGAGCGCTCTACGAAATCTCTTACGCAGGAGAAATTCCCAAACGAATCTCCATATTCCTGTCGCAATAGCTATGACGCAGTAATATATCTTAACGAAGGCCTGTTAGAATAATTATCAGTACACTTCAATCTCAGATTTCAAATGCTGAAATCAATTCGTCAATATTATTTGTCAGATAATATTTATAAATTATGTACGGTTTAAAATATTGAGGTATTCAAAATGATTTCCATATTATTCTCCGTCTTACAAACAAATAAATTAATTATTCCTCTCAGAGTAAGAAATTCTTCTACTTACGTGGATACATTCAAACGGTTGTCTTACAGTGGACTCGTCTTGTAAATAATCTACATGCCACGGATGCCTGCACTCTTACTTGTTTCAGTCGGACCTAACTCCTCACTTTCCATTCTTGAGACGTAGTCTCCTCGCATCATTACAAGATCCCTATCGATTTTTCCAGGGCGAAATACTCAGACCCCGCCCACAGACACCCCCCCGGCAACTGATTGGACACTGCGCTTTACACGTTCCCAGACGTTCCTAAACACTTCTGGATCACATGTGCTTGACGCGTGTTTACAAACATTGAATGAGGTCACATGGTACAGGCGACCATTTAATGCGCTGGATACTGTCGCATAACAGAGAACAAAACACTGGAACTCAAGCTTATATTAAACCACCTGTATCGTGGCATAAACCTCGAGAAAACCTTTTTTTTGTTCTTCTAAGGAAAATTAGCGATTATAACATTTTTCTTTTATAATTCACTATTCCTATCCTTTGTTTTGATATATAAAGCATTTATAATTCCCAAGTAACTGTTCTGTTAATACAAATAGGCCAATATTGAGAAAGATATCAGATTTATTAAAAGAAGGTATAATCTCCCATGTTGCAGACACATTACTATCAAATAATAGCACACACATAGGGTATATTACTTTATCACTTTCTTGTTGTTAAAGTTTAGTGGTAGATATTCATAGTGGATACTTCAGAATAATAATGTTATTGCTTTAAAACTTACACAATGACAACATTGTTTTACCATGTTTACAGCACTAACAGCGCAACTCTGTTGTTTTTAACTGTGCTATAGAAACACATTTTGACGGTTCTGTACTTTTACATTGTTAATTATCACTGTAATATTTAATTTCAGCTAAATTAATTTTTAAATATTTTTGTAAAAACTTGGTGTTCTTGTACTAATTGTGCATATTTTACACAGATGGGAAAATTCATATTCTGTAATATTCTAGTACTTTCTGGAACATTCCAGAACATTATAAGACTAGTCTTAAAATACAAAAATCATCCAGTGCACACTTATGAAGTTTTGGATGACTCACTTTTGGTAAATATTTATGTTAAACAGTTGTTGTTTTTTTTGGTATTTATTTATAGGCCTAAGTTATTTTTATTTGTTTATATATTTTTTGTAAAGTAAAAATCATTAGGCTATTGTTTATATCAGTATATTATGAAATATGTTGATTAGCCAGTAAGTCAGTAACAGTCTTCAGTTTTTATTGTCGTATAAATGAAATCACATTTCACAACTTTTTCTTGAAAGAGACCCAATCTTACCAATCACATTTTGAGAAAACGTTACCTCCTAACTTATTTGTGACAATAAGGTTGGAGTTTATTGTTTTACCATTATCTTTTGTCATTGTTTTAAGGCAGGAATCCTCGACGAAATCCCATTCTGTCAGATTATTATTGTTCAGTAAGATTTTTTTCTCATGCACTGCTCTTTATACACACGAGAGGGCACTGTTTACCCAAAATACTTCCCACTAAATCAATTGCTTAAGTTGTTGCCTCTTCCAAAGTGGAGTATTTGTGAAAAAATCCACATTTTGAAAATTAGGAGCCTGATCGTTTTATTCCAAAAGCATGATCAACAACTGATAAATTGCAGTTTTATGTACTATAGGCCTCATCAGATTTATGGTATACAGTAGTGCACATGTGTGAGAAATTGGTGGATGGAAGTGTCTGGGAATAAAGCATGAAGTGTACATGTGTTGGTCATAAAACTGAGCAACAGGGGAGGGCATGTGTCTGAGTAAAACCACCCGTCATGTTCATTCTCATGGGGATTATATAGCTGACGGGTTCATCTATATGTGTGTGTGTGACATAAATCAGTGTATCCCTGTGCCTGGTTTGGAAGGTTGAGTCTTGTGGAGAACAGAAAGTTGGACCTATTAATTAAAATATTAATCTATATAATTTGTTAAACTTTTTTAGGTAGCACACAACCCAAATTAAAGTCAGTGTTGCTGCGTTTACTGTACATATTAGAAATGTAGAAAAAAATAAATAAATTTGATTATCAACTCATAAAGCCCTTTACTCTTCCACTGAACATCTAAAGCTTGCAGCTGGGTCTGACTGAACGTCTTAATTTAGCTCCATGGTATTTAGACTATTGGCATGTGTGAATGATCTATAAATAAAAGGACTTAGTGTTATCTGCACAGTATTTTAAAAATATCTTAATACCAAAATTCTATATGCATTTTAGAATAACAGTACAATCCTCCACAACTGGGAATACGTTTCCCTTTATGATTGGTTTATGAATATAATTGCTGTTTTTTTTGGGGTATTGCTAATTTGTCTGATTTTCGCTGGCTAAGACTGATTCTGAATGTTAAGGATTTCTGCATTCCCACCTCCTTGACAATGATTGGCTGGTTCATAGTTGGAGGGAAACATCAGCTCCGCCTTTATTTTTGCCATGGCAGTGCTGGTCTTTTTTTCTTGCAGTTGTTGATTCATCTGGTGGTTGTAGACTCAACTTCTCCACCCGTCTAAGATATACAACACCATAGTACAAAATGTGCAACTGTGGGGCTCCACATAGGGTTTAACACACTTCACTTGATCCCACGACCGTGTGAATCCACTGAAATCTCATGCACGTAGAGAGTTTGATGTGGCCCAGGGGATATGACTACTGCCTTACTAGTGTTTTCTTTGTAGTAGCCTTAGTAGATGTACTTGTTTACTCAAACAACCATTAAAAAGACAAAGATTTTGGTTATTTATGAATCCTAAGCGATTGAAATGCAGTGATTTTTTTTTTTTTTTTTGGTGACAAATAACAATGTTGATTCTTCTCTGTAGTCACGTTTTTAATGAACTTGAAAATCAGCAAGATTTTTAATACTGTTTAATCATGATTGATTAATCGTTTGACATCATCTATGCATTTTGTCTGAGCCCAGATGGAACTTTTGTGTGTTTGTGATTTCGCTGGAATTTATTTAAATATAGTCAAATATGACACAAAAACAAAAGTTTATTAAAATTTTCAAAATTTCTCAGAAGGTCAAGAAAATTACAGTAAAAAACATACTATGCTAATCACTCTAAATTATTACTAGCTGTAAGAAATTTGGCTTTTCCATAATAAATGAAATGATATGACAAACAAAACAATATAAAAACTCACTCGTACACATACATGTCTACATGCTACATAAGCAACAATCCTATACATCTTTATGTTTATCTACATCCCCTCGCCCCTTGAGTAATTGAATGTATAGATTACGCACCAAACCAAGGAAGTATAAAACAAAATATTCTTTGTAAAAAAATATATGCAATTACACAAACAGTAAAATGTAAAATTAGGGGCTATTTTGTCTTTACCATTTAGACGTGTGTTGAGTGAGGGATGTCTGACACTCAAGCAGTGCTTGTGTTATGCCACACCACTTTACAGCTTTTTGCACATCACACATTTTTCAGCTCAGCTTGTAGAGAATAATGCTAGAAATGCCAAGGTCCTGAGTTCATTTTCCAGGAACACGCATACTGATTAAATGTATTTCCAATGCAAGAGTTGCTTAGATAAAAGCATCTGCCAAATGCAAAAGTGTCTGAAATGCTTAAGCATCCTGTACATTACCGAAATGAATTAAATCAAGAGTGGCAAATGCAAAATACTAACACAAGCGATTGAAAATGACTACATTTATGTCAGTGAAAAGCCAGAGCTGATAACCCCATTCTATCTGATAAGAATCTTAACTGTTAAATGCAGACAAGAGTAACTATACTGATGTACCTGAAAATGATAAAAAATTGCTTCGCAATGAATTTCATTTGACATGAACAATTTATAGCATTTATTAATCAACATTAATATTAACTAAATATGTCCTTGTTCATTATTTCATGTTCATTGATAATGCTAATTTCTATAACTTTCCCCTGGTTTCACAGGCAAGGCTTAAGCCAAGTCTTAGACTAAAATGTAAGTTCTTAGCTGTTTCAATAAACTTGAACTGACAGATCTTAAAATATATCAGTTTCTTTTTTTTTTTCCTCAAGATGCACCCCAATAATGGTTTTTTTCTAAGCATGTTTTTAAAAAATACTTAAATGTCCTAATTGAACTATGGGCTAGTCCTGGCTTAGTCTAAGCCCTGTCTGTGAAACCAGGCCTTGATATGTTAAAAAGCACTACGTATAGAAATCAGCATCATCATTGATTAATAAATGCTGTAAAACTATTCTTCATGTTGTTTTGTAATACATGATGATGTTACCGAACACACTATTAACCAGTACTTCGCAGAGCAGCAGTTGTAGACGTGTGAATGCTTCTCCAGTATGAATACTGTACATACTTAAGATTTTGGCTCATCTAAACGCATAATACAAATCCTGTTCATTGTATGCAGCTGACGAACTCCTTAAGCATGGAAGATCTCAAGAGAATTTTTTGCGCTGGTGGAGTCCAAACATAATTGAAAGTTTAAAGGTTTGTCTATAGTTGATGTGGTTTCTGAATTGTTATTCATCAGCTAACATTTCTGGCACGACTGGAACAGATTTGTTTTTTTCCTCTTGTGTTTTCACAAAAGGCTGCCCAGCAATCAGTCTTTTCCCGTAAGTGTCTCGTACTTTCGTCACTGTTTTCCTCAACATCATCTCTGTTGCAGTTTTTATCACATAATGATAACCCAAGATGTTTGTTTGCTCTTCTCGTTGGTCAATGAATTGATGTTGTCTCCGAGTCTCTTACATCGGAGTATCGGCCACTTGTGTCTGGGTGGCGTAGTGTCCATTGGTCGGAGGAGATTCTGGAGACTCTCCATTGATGATGGGCTTGTCCAGAGGCTCCTGTTGAGGCAGAGGAGCCACAGACAGCAGTGTGTTGCCTTGGTTCTCTTGATCCACTTGAAAGGAGTCCTCAGCCTTGATTGAGACAAGACATTGGATAGAGATTCTAAGCATTGATTCTACCTCAATCCTAATGCTGTTGATTCATTTGGAATGTGCAGTGATTAGATTGTCACACTCACCAGTCGCAGCCCTTTCGATTGTCCTCGATTAGTCTTTAGAAGGTATCCAACAATCAGCAAAGCAGCAAGAAGCAAACCCGTTATCAGAAGAGAGATCAGGACGATTTTAGAGCGCTGGCCCATTTGGGACACTGCCTCGTCCACTTCCACCTGGACACAGACCGGTTCCAAAACATGTTAGCTTTTTTTAACCTGGAAGTAGTTGTAATGTAGTTTTCATAACTTTGTGATGCAGTATTAAGTCAATTAAAGGAATACAAAATTCTGTCATCATTTACTCCTATCAAGTAGTTCCAAAATGTTTTTGTTCTGCAGAACACAAAGGAAGATATTTTGAGGAAAGTTGTTTTGAAACTGTTTTGATTCACCATTGAATTCCATAGTATTTTTTTTCCTACTATGGAAGTCAATGGTGACCAAAACAGGCTGGCTTTCCTCAAAATATCTTCCTTTGTAGAAGAAGAAAGAAATTCATACGGGTTTGGAACTACTTGAGGGTGAGTAAACGATGCCAGAATTTTCATATTTGGGTGAACTATTCATTTAAGCAGAAATATGTTTGTGTGAAGTGTCATATAGTGTGTTCATCTGATTTGTCAGCACAGCTGTTTACCCTTATAATGAGCTACAGTCTTACCTCACCCCATCCTAACCCTAAACTAAACCGCATGGTGAAATATGCAGTGTTTGTGATTCAGAGACCTAATAGGGTGTGTATTATTCATATGGACTGGAATCTGGGAGTAACGCTTTGTTAAACCACTGCTGTTTAAATTCCAGATAGCAGATGTACAGATTTCCTCTTCCTTTTGTATTTCTGTTTTCTCTCTTTTTTTTTTTTTTAACTCCGCTAACTTGATTACATGAAAATGTTTTCAGCATTGCTGACCTTATCGGTGATGTTGTCGTTGTTGAACTTTCCAGCCATTCCTTCAGGATCAGCTTCATAAAACAAAATAGAAATAAATAAATACAAAAAGAAAGAACAAAATTAGACTTTTAATCTGATTGTTCGCAGCACTGGAAAATTTAACATACACCCACAATATAGTCACTTACTGATTTATATTTGTATTTTTTGGTAATAAATGTAGAGAATTTCTTAAATTCCAATTCAAGTCCTGACTTTAAAGTGAGTGAGAAGTAATAGCTTTATAGTTTGAAAATGTAAAAATTAATTGAAAAAAAAATCATTTTCATATTAAATTATAATAATAACATTAATTAATGAATGTTGACATTAAAAATAATTTGTTTCATAAGATGAATAGATGGTTTGAAATGTCATCTATATTGTATTTTATATGCATAATATTTCATTTATT
The DNA here is from genome assembly GCA_032361065.1 of Enteromius trimaculatus. Classification (NCBI taxonomy): domain Eukaryota; kingdom Metazoa; phylum Chordata; class Actinopteri; order Cypriniformes; family Cyprinidae; genus Enteromius; species Enteromius trimaculatus. The sequence continues at coordinate 16,144,613 of JAUMHP010000048.1, read as the reverse complement.
ATCATTTTTTCTAAAATATCCTTTGGGTGGGCTTATTTCAAGTCAAACACTCCTGAATTTTAATTAACTGATATTTTATTTTTGGTGATTTTTCTTTACATTGATTATCAGTGCTTTTTGTAATATGCACCAAATATTTCTAATAACCAAAGAAATCACAAACAGAAGACAATACAAACCTTCAATGCTGTCTCCATAAACAATGATCTCATCTGTGTTGTCTATCTGATAGATTTCAAGTTTGCAGTCTTCACTGCAGAGATGTTCTAGAACACTCTGTATCCTGACTTTAGTCTCTTCCTGTTGGATGAAAGTGGTTTTGAATAAGTGCTGGACATTTTAAAATGCGTATATATTTATGTATGCATGTGTGTGGTTATTTGACATGTAAACATGTGGAAAGAAGGCAGAGCGATGCATTAAACCTTACTCTCTTTCTCCCCTTTCCTTTTCTCTATCTCTCATATTTCTTTCTTTCCTGGAATGTGGCGTAATATGATGCCTGTATGTTCAGGTTTTCTCTCTTAGCAACAGCCTCCCAAGGGACCATTGGCGAATAGAAGAATTCCCATTAAAAATATAATCCTTATGATTACCACAAAAATAATATCAAAATGCTAAATTCGATAATTATGTTTGAGCAAACTTTAAAAAATGAAAGTAATGTAAGATGCTAAGATGTGTAAATTAGACAGAATAGTTTAACTACATCATTTGACTTCACTTGCTAAATTATTTTTTTCTTTTTTTGTTAAAAGTACATTTTTTTTTAGCTGGAGTCATCAGATATCGTTTAGTCAGAAACACACGAGTCATTCATGATGTTTTTTTCTTCTAGTTTACTACTCGTAGTAGATACTTTATTCTGTTGAGACTCTTTACTGGCTCTGAAACTAAACCTAGAGGCCTGGCTGTGTATCTTGGCAGAGTTCCTGGTGTGAATGCTGAACTGCCGCCGCCCATAGTGTGTAATGGAATGCCATTGAAGTGCAGGCCACAAGGCCTCTATGACGGGTCCACCCAGCAAGACCTAAGCACACAGCGTAACACACATTCTGGGGTCTTTCTAGAATGACTTGTAAAAAGACTTAAACAGCCTGTCTAGTTGGCAAAAAGAAGTCACTCCTAGCAGTCTCTCTATTGTGACTAAAGGCTATGTTTTTATTGTAGATTATGCTGATCGACCTTCAGTGAAGGTTTTCTGAAATGTATAATTTCCACTGTACTCAAGACAGTATTCATTATTATAATTTTTTTTTTACGTTAATGCTTGTTTTTTGGTTTAAAACATTATACAGTACATTATTGCAACAAATACTGTCATTATGTCTAAGTGCTTTACAATTTAAATATATTTTTTCGTTAACATTTTTGTAATTATATAATATTGTGCAATTTAATATATTTTATGTCTCAATATTTCTATATTAAGAATTTGGGGAAAGTGCTTAACTTTCATAAATATAACAATATAATGCAAAATGGTTATTATCCATTATTTTAAGCAAAATGCTGTTTATTTTTTCTTTTTGTTTTTAGGTGAAATATGATTCACAATAGTAGTCTATCATTTTATAATATAGGTTATCAAATTAGGCTCTGGGCTTAGGAAATGTAAAATAATTAAAACAAAATCTAAAATATATTTTATTAAAATGTTTTTGTTTTATTTTTAATAATTAAATGCTCTAACATTGACAATGTGGGTGCAGATAGGCTAGCCTTCTTACCTGAATAAATATTTCAGTTAGTTTCAGTACTACTGGTCTGTTTTGGTCTCTATACTTTAACTAAAGCTTTTCTAACTCTATACCCAATTTCAACCCTTCTAAACTAGCCAGAATGAATGTGCTACTATTACATAATATTATTTCCCCAGATTTGGGCCAATTATCACAGGATAAACCAGACCAGTATACTTACACATGTGGAGGAGGCCTTTAGTTTCAGCAGCACATTATACTTGTAATGCACCGGTATTTTATCCACACAGACTACATTTCCCTGCAAAATAAACACAAAAATAAGACTAGAAATCTTATTAAGCATACACATAGTGTACGGAGCTTGACAAATAATGAATTCTATGATGAGTCTGACCACCTTAGAAGTGACACTGTTTTTTTCAGGCGGGATTGGGTCGGTCTGAGCTGAGGTCTGTGTGTCAGGCTGAGTGGTCTCAGTGGTTTTCTCTGAATCAGGTGCCATGGAGGGGAAAATTAAAATCTGGATCTGAGGATCTTCTGTGAGAGAAATATACTTGTGATTACTTCTTCAAATGTGGACATAAAGAGTTGTTTTTCTCATACAGTTTAATGTTGAATGTGAAGAGCATGGTCATAGTTTAGTGAGGTTAATTCTACTTTTAGACTTCAACAAAATAATATATTATACCGGTCAGTTCATTATACCATAGATTTGTACAAACTGATTAATTTTATCACATCTAATCCAAGCCAAACCTGAATTGTAATGGTATTTAAAACAACAGCATCATAAAAACCAGACAGTTTTCTTGATTTTTTGCTGGCTGAGTTAATCAGCTCAAAACCCAAGGGAAAACAAAGGAAAAGGAATTAAAAGTGATTAATGTTTTTAATTACAGACAAAGCAGAGAAGGTATTTTGACCAAATAGCACCTTTGTTAATTCATTAATGTAGTATTGTTTCATCTATTCCTTTGCTGAGTTTAACATGGATTATTTTCCCTTTTTTTTTTTTACCTTTGCTGTGCACCTTTGCTGTTGGAAGGAGTGGATCCCCATCCCCACGGATGATTCTGTCCAATTCTTCATGGACATCTTCACAAATCACAGCTGAAATGTAAGGTAAATGTTATCAGAGTGGCACATTCAAACTAACTGCTACTGATACTCTAATTTTAATCTAATTTTTGGTCCCCTTATGTTGATCCAAGCCCATAAGACCTTTGTTCATCTTCAGAATTAAGATAAATGGACAATGTCTCTTAAGAAGAGAGACTTACACAATTAAGCCTACTGATGCTGATTTGTAATGATAAATTACAGTATCACTGTTTTCAAGGTGATTTGTATTAAATAACTGCATCATTGGTGCTCATAAGAGAGTTCTTAAAAAAATTAAATATTACTAACCCCATGATTTGGCACCACACACATATTTTGTTCGGAAATGTGTCTAGTTAGACAAAATTATTAGAATTAATAAGCCTTAACTGAGCTGTAAATCATCAATATTGTGTTGTGCTGTTTAAAAAATCTTGTCTCGATATTGTTGCATTGGCAGTGTTCCACAGACTCAAATCCAATTAGCATTTTCAGTTTTTCTCTTTTTTCCCCCCCTCTATTTAATTGAGCTGCTTTCTGTCTTCATCACCCACAAGCATTGTAGTGTATGAGTAAAAAATGTGTGTTAGAGCCAACACATTGAGCCATAGAGCTTATGTGGGTTGATGTGCATTTGAATCTGGCTGGCAAACATTTCTTATTCTGTATCTCTTATGCTTCCTTTAAAATATTGCTGGGGCTGGAGTTGATGAAGCTGGATGAATGGAACCTGGCTGACTTTGTTCAAAAGGCCACATACAAACTAACTGAACTGAGTAGCAAAAGTTTACAAAACTCAGTCTTTCAAATTCAGAGGTATGTTTAGCCTTTTCTTAGCATGCTTAACTCTCGTTCAAGTCGATTAAATTGCATAGTGTTTTTCAGAGCCAGAGGAATGAACGCTGACCTAGTTTTTGAACAGCTCTGCCAAAGGCTGCACTGGTTCGAATCAATGAGTTAAATGTGCTGTGTGTAATTAATAGACTAATTGAGCATGCATACATCAGCACAGACTGAGCTAATAAAACCGTAACCTCACTCCTCCTTCCTGCTACAAGAGGTCCTGACCTCTGACCCCCGTCCCTGCCTCAACACACTCCCCTCTGGATGCCTCAGAGAGAGTCAGTCAGAGGTTAAAAAGAAAAGAATAGTCAATGAAAAGGAGGCAGGGAGATGGAAAGAGGAAATAAAAGACTCTCATTTATGTCTTTCTGGAGCCATTTCTCATTTGCACATGATTATGTGCTGAGAAATGTGATTTATGTGATTTTCTGCTAGAGATGTTTTGAATAAAGGAGTGATTTTATTTTAAAAGAGAGATCTTTTTCTATCTTCAGTCATGTGACAGTGCTCAGCATGATACACATGAAACCTAAAGCGAGACAGTACTGAGTCAGATCACTGTCAGAATGATTTAGTGCGCTCTAAGACATCCGTTCCATCCATTATAATGAAGCGATTATTTAGTGTTATTTGCATAATTCTTGTAAGCATGCAGCAAACTATTCTCAAGTTCACCACAGTCTGATTAATTCTAATCGATCTTTTGATTGGTCACACACCAAATTTTGGCATTTTTTTCAAAGTTTTGGTAGTCAGCAACTGTTTTTGTAATTTAAATAGCCACGAGAAGCAATGATAAAATATAATATGGTAGCATTTCTCTCTTGGATGCATCTCTTCTGCTTGTATTATAATATTTCTAAGGCAGGGTAAGGCATATTTAACTGTATCCTGATGATAGCATCTAGATTTTTCCATGCAAAAGTTTCACAGGGAAATGAATGAGTTGGGTTTATTTGCATGCGCTTCTTTGTATGGACAAAATAAAGTTATGCAAATCAGCAATGGTGCAAACTCTGCCAAAAATTAGCTCTGAATGCCATTTGCACAATGCAATTCCCCATCTTTTAAACCGGGTTTGAGTGTTAGTTTGTGGAGGCGTAACTGTTTAGTGAAATCATCCCTAAGTGTTTTGTAAATTAGATTTATAAGCAGGATTATGTAGCTTCCCAAGAATAACAGCCTACATTCCACTTCTGTGTAATGCACTTTCCAGTTGTAACTGCCTGATTTAGAGAAAACATTTAAATGTTTGGACTTTATAGGTACTAAAACTGTAAAATCTTTGACATTCAAAAATGTGTCGCTTGCAGGACATTTTTATTTACATCACTTACTAAAGAATTCTATAATATTTCTCTTGTGTACTGGCATTCAAATGAACCAGGGTTTGCTGTGGATATTATCCTTATAAATATTGTTTTCATTTTCCGTAGAATCCCCATGAATCTCTTTATTTGCATGTTTCTAAAAGGTTTAATATCTCTTTAATATCTCAGTTATGTCTTGCCAGCAATGAGATGAAATGAAAAGCAAATGGAGACTTTCACCTTCTTGGGAGAAAGAACCAAGTCATGAGTCTCTAGACCTTCAGAAGAGTTATTAATAGCATCTCAAGCTGTGGTCTGGTTTGCCATGAGTTTTCAGTATAATATGCTTTCAATATGAAAATTATAGTTTTTATAACTCTACTGGATATCAGCTCTATATTCTAGCTGCATGCCAACAATTGTTTAAATTATTTGTTTAAGACTCCTGAGCTGTGAAAGAGCAACCATTACTGCGTAGTAAATTGTTCCTTTGGTTTCTGACGTTACAGATTAATTCATTCCAAGGGTTTTGTTTCCATCAGCATGAGCTGAAGTCACCAGATGGGCACATTAAAATCTTGTTTCCTCCTCCTCCTCTACTCCAGAATCCACCCTCCTGCTTCTCCGAGCCCCTCGTTCCTAGCATGACCTCACCTCAGCGGTATTCACTCATTCACTCGCTCCCCCTGAGCTCCTACAGGCCTGATACGGCTTTGTTTATTTACCTTCCTATTAATTGGTTAAACGCAGACAAGTGCGTGTGGTTTCATGCGCCTGTGTGTCTGGTTTTTCAGAGGTGTATTGTTTTGATGGTTTAATTTAATTTAAGAGGCACTTGCAAACAAAGCAACTGTGCAAAGTCTTATTAATCAACACAGATGTAATGGTGCAGATGTTTTGTTTGTATTTTGTATATCATACTGATTTTATGCACAGTAGATATGACATCAAAATAGATAATAATAAAATTATAGCCAGCAAGAGAAACATATATAATTCATTATTTTATATACTGTATAATGCATACATTAACTTTTGAGCATTGGTACATATTGTACACTGAACTGAATCATGTACAAACTATTTGAAAGCATTTAAGACTTTGCTCCGAAGGCACGTCATAGTTCAGTAGTTGACAGAATAAATTAAACCATATCAATAGCTCAATAGGCCTGTATAGAGGGAAGGCACAATAGAGTCCATTACTCAAAGAATCACATGAAAGAATGGCTCCAGTTTGCCAGAATGGATATTAGTGACCTAGTTGTGATGTGAAAAAATTTTTTTGTGCTCACATGAGAACAGGAATGAGCCTTTCCCCCCTATTTTTGTTATGGTGGTAAATGTAATGCATCTCAAAACACATGGCGAGTGGTAGAGAAGCGTTAGCATCAGGTTCACAAAAGAAATGAATGTCTGGCTAAAATAGCAAGAATAGGCAAGAAAGAACAATTAAAGAGAACCTTTAGCCAAAATGAAGAGATAGGCCACTAAAAAATGTAAATGATTACATCATTCCTAACCTTTATGACCTCCTTCTGTGGAACACAAAGAAATTTGTCCATTCATTTCAGTTTAAGTGAATGGGTTTTTTTGGGTCCTCGACATTCTTTCAAGAAGAAGAATGAAAGAATTAGGAAGATTGAATTTAAATTTTTGGCTGAACATTAAAATTATTGATATACTTATTCGAAAAAAATTTTTTGTAGCACTTTATATATAATGCATTATACTGTCATAGTTATATCTAGTTGTAAATAATTATAACCAAATTTAAAGTGCCCCTTCTGAATCGACTCTATCTTCTGAGAGAAAATAACTTTACACACGGTGCACTTTGCAGGGTGTTGTCATTCACTTAGAGCTGTGTTACACGCTACATAAAAACTCATTTTCAAAAATCCACAACAGTGGCACTTTACAATGTGTAGTTTAACAATGAATTAAGTGTTATTACGTATTAATTGAGGTTAAAATTATTCATTCAAATTGTACCGTGCATTAGCAGGTACATTACAAGGTATAATTAATGCGTTAAAGCTGCTTTTATAATGTATTATGCACAAAGACTTAAGTACGGCATTACCACATTTTAAAGGGGTTCTATGATGCGATTACCAGTTTTCTCTTCTCTTTGGAGTGTTACAAGTTATTAGCGCATAGATAAGATCCCGAAAGTTGCAAAGAGTGTCAAAACCAAAGATATATTCTTTATGAAAGTTATAACTTGTCCACACCCCACTAAATCGTCTCGTTTAAATAAGCCCTCACTTTTCTACGTCACAGAGAGCCAAATGTTTACGAATAGAAAGGTGGCCGAACTATTATACTATTATTGATGCCAATAGTTGTCCACACAAACATAAAACACATGTAGGCCAATTCACTCAGGCACCACCCCCAACATTACAAATTAGCCTTTCACAACCATAGAGAACATTTCTATAACCCCCTTCCACACAGATGTTATATCTATCTGCCCCATCCCCCATATTCCTCAACTCATCTTCACCCCATTCCCTCCATATTTCCCATCACATGGGAGTTACATCCCTCTTCTGATCCCTGGCTTTCCCTACAAGCAACTGGGAATTTCCAGTCATGGAATGTTTCGACATTCCAACCCTAGGAACGTTTGAATAACGAGATCGAATGGATTCCTTTTAAGCCGTAGGGAAGAAGGAATGATAAAAGAACCTATCATGCAAGGAAAGAAAGACAGAAGGGGTGTGGGTGTCAGTAAAGTGGTATGTATTTGTTCTACATCTGTACTGTGATCCTCAAGGCTGCTCACGCTACTTGGCGGGGTCCCACATCGCTGTTTCTCTCAGAGCCGACATCACGCTCGCTACATCATGCCCTGCTTCACACTTGATAACACTGACAGTTCGTCAGCTGCTATGAGAGATCAGCTTTACTACAGCAGATGCACGAGCATATGCCTCCAACCCCCGTCTCAAGTACATCTGTCACTTTTGCCTAGCAAAGGCAAAGAAAATGTCCTCAAATCTTGATCATAAATGAACTTTTTTTAGTGATTTAGTGAGTCTGAAACCTTTGACTTCATCACTCAAAATCATAAAGAAGACCCTAGCAGTCACTAACCAATTAGAGTACCTTAGCAACCATTAAGAAGACCCTAGCAACCATTGAGAACACCCTAGAAGTCACCAACCAATTAGAATGCCCTAGCAACCATCAAGAAGACCCTAGCAACCATTAGGATCATGTATATTTATGAATTAAAAAAAAAAAAAGCATTAAAAGTATTTTGTTGCTAGATTATGATATCCTAATTTCGGAAAATAATAAAACATTTTAAACGTTTCTATTGTAGATCATCATTTTCTGTCACTCCGAGGTTGAGAAAGCAGTGATGGTATAGGACGTTCTGTTTAGTTTTGCAGTGCTTGGCTAAATGATGCCTGGTCGTTAGCTGCTACACTGAGCGTTCCCTTAGGGATGCTGGAATTTGAGACTCAAACAATCCAGTTAAAGGGAAGGAGGAATGTAAGTTTGGACCGCCTCTCTCTCTCTCTCTCTCTCCCTCTCTCTGTGTAACAGCATGCCCCCAACCTCTCACCTCTCAGCCCCTCACTTCCTCGAGTGTGGGGCCCACATTGTCTCCACCCATAGAGAGAGCAGCAAACATACGGAGGAAAGACAGACTCTTATGTTTCTAATCACTCTCTGCCAAAGCATCATTATCAGCAGAGCCTGTACCCCTTTAAGCTACAATAACTGAGTTATGAGACTTAAGCCAATGAGAGTGAAAGCTGTTCTTGGTCGTTGGGTGTATGCATGGGGATGCATGCATTGCCCAAATCTACATTGGAAAATAATCATACTTTACTAGTATTTTGACACATTAATTGATAAAATAATAGATTTTAAACTACACATTGATAATCCCTCATATTTTTCTAATTTTGTATGTGACTACATATCATTTTATGCATGGATTTATAATGATTACCAGAATTGCTTATTTTTTAACTTAAAATTCTCAAAACTCAAAATCTACAGAATTTAATGAGATGCAAAATTGTGGGTTATTTGTAAGTTAAGGTTTATAACATATTGTTTTAAGCTATACGCCTTATAAGTTGACTTAGATGGCTTAACAAAATAATACAAACACTAAAGTCTAACTTAAAAAAAAAAATTTAATGCAGTTTTGTTTCTTAAATACGTTTACATTTCACTGGAAAATATTAATAATTAATAAATATGAATTCTGAAAATGATTCAGCACCACTGTATCTGCTATTTGTGGTTTTCCATGTGCAGCTCTTGTAATGTAAACACGAGTGTTTGTTTTTGTCTCTGACTGAATTTGAAAAATGTATTACATCATGCGGTCGACAACGTTTGCCGCCCAGGGTCTTCGAAACACCTGGATGCCTCATAGTCCACCAAATTAACAAAATCCTCTTTATGCCTAATGGAATAACAACAGATGGACTCTTTAATTCACATAAAGACGCACACACGGCCACCTGGTGATATAATATATGCACAGATACACTGTGTGGGAGAGAGCGAATCAATTGATCCCAAGCCATTAACTTGAGAGGAAACTCATCAACTTTATTTACAGCGCATTGCTGTGATGCAAAGGGGTGTGGTAGCTTCACAGTCCGCGGACTAGCAGAGCGGAGTGGAGGAGTGCATGCATTATAGCAAGAGCTGAAACTTTTGCATTAAAACCGTTTCCTTTTAATAGTTGCTAAAACTTACGAGTAGGCATGTAAATGTTTTACAGGCTTCTCCCTTAACATCCTGAGTAATGCAAAGTTGGGTCCAAACATCTGCAGAAGAACAAAAGTGAAATGGTACTCACCTTGAATTAAGATGGCAAAAAGACAGATGAAGAAAGAAACATTTGAGGCTTTGTAGCATTTTCTGCGAGTGGCCATCCTGAGCAAATGTTCCTGCAGCATGTGGTGTGAGAGTGGGTGAGGTCTGAGGTTGTCTCACTGCTAGTGTCACACCAGGGATATAGACAGGGCTCTTATGGATTCATGTGTAGCCCTTCCCCCTCTCTGGTTCACTTGCTCTCTACTTCAGCCGTTTCACCCTATTCTGCTCTTTTCTTCATTCCCCTGAGCTGTTTTGTAATTATGTAATTAGTGTCTGTATCCAAAGTAGCTCAAATTGCATGTTTTTAGTCTTTTGAAGTGAATTTAAGGAGATTAAGACAAAATCAGTGCTCAATTTATCCATCGGTTTGCTGTGATGTCTTGCTGGAAATGTATAGCTGTCCTGTAACAAAGGAACAAAATGCTTGAATATTTTGTACGTTTTAAGTGTACATGAATCCATGTGAAGCACTGGAGAAAAACTGAATGTAAACAATGCATTTTTTAACTCCTCTTAAATCTGAAAGTGGATGATAAATGGCTTCTTTGTCCTATTTCAAATAGGAATAGTGTTTTAGGCAGCATTCCAGCAGCGGGTCCACAGAATGAAATGGGTTGTTGCAGTTTCTAGTGTTATGTTAGTGCATACTTTCCAGACTCAACAAAGTGCCTCAAGTAAAAATAAACGTATAATAAATCAATTTAAATCATTGTGTGCTTGTAACAATGTTAATATTTTGTGTACGGAAGAATCTGTAGCTACATTTTAAGCAAGCATTACTTGTTGTCATTGTTTTACGGCTGTTTTCATTTAGGTAAAGAAACTTGGACACAGTGCTGACCCCTGCTGTTTAATATTTCACATTAAGACTGCAGATCTGAATTTGCAATATATATAACATTAAATATTAAATGCTAAAATGTATGATCAGGTTATACTCAGGTTTTTGATCTTCAACAATAGTTCTGTTTTACTTCTACAAATTAAATATTAATATGCAATAACTAATACCTCTAAAGCTTCATGGTATACTTTGTTCATGGAAAGCGCCATATTGCACATTAATCTTCCTATCATGATCGTTCCTTTTGGATAAGCTTCATAGAAACATAGATTCCATCTTTGGCTATTGAGGCTGGATTTAATTAGATGTTTGCAGAAGAGATGAATGACAGTGTGATTCAGGAAGTCATATTTCAAGGGGATGGCTTGAAAGTATGCGTTGTTCCATGGGCCTGGCACTGTTTTGTTGCTTGGATGTTTTCTACACAGCAAAGTTGTCTAATCAAAACCTAAGTGATATTGAGAAAAAAGTATGTCGGGAAGTAAGCACATGTCAGGCAACTGCTTTGATTGAATGGAATTTTAAGGAACTTGAAGCAATTTCAGACAAATGTTCCTTGGATAAGTCTTTATGGAGGAGGTACCTTTTAAGATGTGACTGTGCTTAGTTTGGAAAGAGTAGTGCTGCATGTGGAGATTTTTTTGTCTCCATCCTAAAATTCAAAATACTGTCATAATTGACTCACCCTTAACCAGTATGTCTCTGAAACACAAAAGATTGATCAGAATAAACTCTTGCTTTGTATAATGTGGTATAGAAATGAAAATTACAAATTATAACTACACTGGGTGAGTAAATAATAAAAAAAGTTGTCATTTTGGGGGAACTACTTCTTAAGAGTTTGGCTGGTGACTCAAATCCCTGAAGGTTGATGCTGTCTGTCCATCGCTTAGTGAGAGCAGGTTTGACTGGCACTGTAATGCCCTTGGGTAAAGTACCTAAAAGTTTCTCCAGTGTGTCTCCAGTGCTGGCAAACATATACTGCAAGTCACTTTGGATGTGACAAAGCTCAGTTTTAATAAGTGAAAGTTTCTAAAGAAAAAAATAGTTGCTACGACTTACTACATTATAAGATGCGTTAAATTGCTTTTTAATGGTTTACTTTTCCAAACCCCTCCGGTGATCGGTCGATTTCATTTAAAGCAGTGTTTGTGAGCTTTTGACGCTCCAAAAGCGGCACCTAGTGGCAAAGAATGAATTCGCGTTTTTATTCAGACCAATGCGAAAAGACCAAGATGCTGGGTGGGCAATATGCTAATGATATATTTGAACGTCAACATGATATAGCTTGGGACTCGTTTTAAAAACGACTCGCTTCAATGATTGAGAGTCGACTCCTTCTGAGAGACAATAACTTTATACACGGATATAAAACTTTGCAGGATGGTTTCAGTCACTTAAACCTGTGTTACACACTGTATGAAAAATAGTTTTCAAAAATCCATAATAAGGGACACTTTAACAATTAATGATATATTAATTTTCCATTTATATATTTATATATATTAAAATGCAATTTATTCCTTTGATGGAAGAAAATTTATAGCATTTATTTGAATTAGACATATTTTTAACATTGTAAAAGCCTTTACTGACCCTATATTTTATAATTGATCTTGGTCTATTAACATTGACATAACACACAACATATTGGCTTGTGCATGATTTAATCGTTGCTCTTTTAAAATATAGCTCTCAGTTCAAATCACTGGTGCATGTGTTATTTACACAAACCATACAAATACAGCATTTTACCACTAAGTGTCCCTGGTCTTGTGGTAACATCTTGTTCATTGTTACCACAGTATGTGGCATAACATTATTACTGGAAGTACAGCCGGGGATGTAAGAGCGTACATGAGAGCATCCTGCATTTCTGCTTATGAAAACAAAGAGACTATAATGGATTTCATGCTTTATAGCCTATAGGCATTCCGTCACCATGGGAACTTCTGAAGAGGGTGAGGTTAGCCACGATTAGCTGTCTTACCCTGAAGCATGGCAGAATGTGTGTGTGAAGCACAGATCGTGAGCCTGTAAGCAATGTTGCCAAAATATTTGTAGTTACAGTGCAATATGGAGGCCACTACCCTAGAGAAACAAACTCGGGTCTGTGTGATTAAAAGTTACACAGTACAGCAGTGGGGCCAATTTAATGCATATTCCTGCTTCTGTTGTGAATAATTCATTAGTGCATTATATTTAAGAGGATAAAATGTTGTCCTTTCTAATCTTAACCATTGCAATAACTTGCCCTACCTATGAAGTTATTTAATGCAATATATCATTTTTAATATCATTTTTATTTTATTTTTTTTTATTTTATTTAAAATGTATGATTTTCTACCTTCTCATTATGCTTACTTATTACTTGTTTATACACAAATATCATTTTTATTTTATTTTATTTTATTTTATTTTATTTTATTTTATTTTATTTTAAATGTATGATTTTCTACCTTCTCATTATGCTTACTTATTACTTGTTTATACCTTTTACAATGGGTTATTATGATGAAAACAATTTTACCCATATTAGAGATATACATCAGCTTTCCCATTCATTGATAAGGCCTTCCGAATGAGAGGAAATCACAGGATATTCATGAGCATTCTGTAGCAATTGGGTAATGTTCACTACTCTTTATTTCACATCCAAGGCACTCTATGTAGATTTTATCAACTTCGACTGCCTTAATGGCACTTCCTTAGGAAACATAACAACAAGGAAATTGCTGTTAAAAGTTGTGTAAGTGTCTTGTATTAACCCAAATGGAGAAAATGTCAGAGGAACATATTGCTTGCTTGGAGAGTGAACTGGCAGCTCAATTCAGTTGGTTATCTGCACTGTTGCAGTTATAACTCAGGGACACTACAGCAATTATATAGCTCTAGTGTGGTGTAAGCAAAAATAAAAGCATCTTATGTAGCCATGCCTAAGATGACTTTGCTGAACCTGTTCAGAAGAGATCTGCAAGCTTGTTCTGTGGGTGTTTGGATCATATTGTGAATACGCTGGCAAGATACTGTACAGTCCTCTGTGGTGAAATGTGAAAAACATGAAGGATGAATTCATCAATATTGAATGTTCCAAGGACTTAATTGGTAAGGGACGGGTGGACAAGCCTGGTCTATCATTTCACTGAACCGCCATGAAAGACAGATGTTCCCCTTCACAGCTATAGTCAGACAGAACTACTCTCCTGTGTAACATTACAGTACGGTGATCCCAATGTTCTCAGAATCTGTAAGCTTTTGCCACTGTCTCTTCATGTTAAAGGACATCATTTATAGATCTATTTAATTATTTTAATTCATATAAATAGTAAAAAAAAAAAAAAAAAAAAAAAAAAAAAAAAAATATATATAAAAATATATAAATA
>JAUMHP010000048.1:16096399-16125907 GCA_032361065.1 Enteromius trimaculatus | reverse complement strand
GTCTTCTTAAATAGAATATATATATATATATATATATATATATATAATCAATAAATTATCATAATGTCTTCTGAACAGCATTTTAAAGGGTACTTGTTCCCATAAATAGCCTTTATTTGCATGTGAATTACAGTAAATTACATCTGTAAATTACAGTAATTAAATTTATTGACTTTTAAAATATAAATCTTTACCATATATTGTAAGGTAATGTACAGTTAAAAATTAAAAATATATTCTGTATCATTTCTAATTTGTATACATTTTTTGCAATATTGCAATTTGTATGATATTTTATATTGCGATCATTTTTGCACTTGTGCAAGGTTGCTTAAATATTATGAATAAAATTCAATTATAATTCCTGCATGATTTTTCTTGTAGGAATTTCCTGAATTTTCCTCCTTTATTAAAAACATCCTTATGTGCTTTTAAGTGCGTGCAAATGCAGATATATTTATTGATCAATCATTTTTTGTTAGCTGCACGAAAGCTCTTTCATCAGTCAGTGTATTTTCAGCGTTGTGTGAGTGTGTATGTGTGTGTGTGTGTGTGTGTGATCAAATAGAGTGGGCTATGTGGGCGTTGAACGCACTGCTTCGACTGAAGAGCACTGCCTACATCTCAGCACGGCTCTGCTCTCCAGTTATGCTCAGTGCAGTACTATCTCTTCAGGTATGAGCTCCTAACACAAGGCGAACAGTATTTGCCAGTATTGAATGAATGGACACGGAGACTTGGAGAAATGGAAAGTACTTCGGCTCCGAGAGCGTTTCAGCACCACTTTCACTGGACAGCGCAACAGCTTTTCCCACTTGGTCTCGCGCTTTGGGAGATTTGCATGTGATTTCCGTACGTGGGGAATGGAGTTTGTCGTATTGGGGGCCATCGTACATCAAGTGATTAACGAGATACCCAAAAATCTGCAGTCGACTGTGTTTAGGTGATCGTACTGGAGGTGTTTGACAACAGCGGCGGCAGATAGAAGAAGGTAAGTGCATGGAAATGGGTCAACTTTGAACATCTCACGGATCCCTTGCGGGAAAAGCGTCGCTCGATTCATTTCGTCGATGCTGATATGTTGATATTATTGCGGGTTTTCTTGGTTTCTACGAAATAATAGCGGCGGTCACGATGTTAGTGAGACAATTAGAAGAGAATGGCTTCAACATATATAAATTGACCAGTAGTGCAGCACTTTGGCGAATCAGACTTTTCTGTGATCATATGTCGTTTTTCTGCATTGCTCTGTGTATATGGCAGAGGGAAGTTCTGCCTATCACTTTGTTCTAAACAACAGGTTTTACTGTTGTGCATCAACGCCTCTTAGTTTGAATGCATATCAGTGATTCATATGCTAATCACTTGTCAGGATTGAATGTTTTTATTAAAGTGTACTGAAGGAAAAAATGTTTACAAGTTGGATAGGGCTGCCTTGCAATGAGAATATTTTAATGGGAATAATATTTCTGTCTGTCAGGCACATTGAATCTCTTGGCCACTTACCGCTACAAAAGTGAAATATTAGAAGATGGGTCAATAACATAAGCATATAGGAGATTACAGTGTAAAAATGTTATTTAAATGCATGTGATAAGTCCATCAAATTTAATGAAATGAGTATATTGTGACAAGTAAAAAATGCTGTTTAACCATCAAAAAAAAAAAAAAAAAAAAGAAATGAAATAAAAAATACATTAATATGAACATATATATATAATTATTAATCCAAAATAAACATTTTTGAGTGTGTACAGTATTTCCTTTTTAGAAAACGTTTTTGTATGGTTTGCATTTTAATGTATCATTTATAGTTTAATAGATGCATCATGTCATTGACCCAGATATAGCCTGTGGAGGTCTGGAGGAAGCGAAGAGTTTTATCAGCCTTGCAGATGTCAAACCTTAAGGCCATCTGGAGCAGATGGGCTAGTTTAGAAAGCATGTTAGATGGGTTTGTATAAACTTCTCCACATGCCTTAATACCATTAATGGATGTTTTGGCATCTAAATGTGTCTGTAATTGGTACAGGAAATTGCCAGAGACAAGTTAAATGAAACACCTGTAAGAAATAATGAGTTGGGAGGTGTCAGTCAGAATGCCGCACGGAAGTCTCGGTGCCTTGACTTCTAACTTTGTACCACAATACCGCATGGCATGGCATTGTCAGGTCTAATGAGTCAACTATGTAAAAAAAAAGCATACACCTACATGATGTGCTATAACAATGTGTGATGGAGTGCAGTGACTTTTGTAGTATGGAGAGGCTGTCGCAGCAATGACTCACTCCCTGGGTTTTTGTGAGAGCGTTACGAACCCATTGATCATAAAGAACAGAGTACTGCATTTCCCTGTTTTGCCACTGCAAAAAGAGTTTTCAGTGGCTGCTGGCTGAACAACACGAGGAGCTGCTGTGGTGACTGGGCGTACACATAGCCAAGTGCGATATGAAGTCACTCCAGACTTCATTAGTCCAGAGAAGCTTTTAAAGCAATGGAAAGAGCTTTAGCTTGGAACGTTAAAGTCTGGCGATTTCAGGCTCCGCCAAGATGGCTCTATTACATAATTGAATGAGCTAATGAACTTTTCCATCACGGCGATAGGGAAGTCAGGGAAAACTGGTGCGGTGCCAACTTGTAAACTTTTGGCCTGTGACAAATTTTGTACTTCTCTCTGGCCACGCGATGACATCAATTGATGAAGTGTACGTTTATGAGTCTGATCACGCACCGCCATGTAAGATCTGCAAGGAAGAAAAAGCAACAACACTAGGTTTTATACATTATTCAGTGGATTTCTTAGGACTCTTGCTCTGTAAATGCCATTTGACCCTGAGTTTTCCTCCGGGTTGAGAGTCTGTATCGGTTAACGTTGTTTACTTCCATCCGGAGCGGCGGACAACACAAGCAGACCGAATAAACTAAATAAGTCATAATGCTCGTCCTTCACCTGTTGTCACCTTTCTGGTCTATAGGGAAGGGATTTATATAAGGGAAATGTGTTTTGAATGATCTGTTTATGTCATTATTCGCAACCGAATATAGTTACCAACTGCTGACAGATGGCTGAAAGCTGCTTGTTAGCGCCTAAATAACTCTATTAACAGTTTTCGTTTTCAAAAGTCCTTGTATTGGGAACAATTCGTGACATTTCTGTGGTGTGAAATAGACTGGCAGAGATCCATGAAGCTTTGCTCTTGTTTGAGTTTACTTTTGAGTAATGGTGACGAGCTAAAACCGATAATGACACTGCAATTAGATTCAGCTTAAATGTAATTCAGATTGACCACTGATGTTAGAGGTTTGGCACAACATAACCAGAAATGATTATAATGATGCTTCTTTTTGGATTGCAACTTGCACTTGATGAAGAAATAGAGGATTTTGTGTTTGATGTGAAATGATAATGAGTATATTATTAACATTGCTGAGGGTGGTTAATGGCAGGCCTGCTTTTTTTTTCCAATGCACCAGTCAGGGGATCATACTGTGATGTGATATGATGTGGGAATTCAGTCTTTGCGTTATCACTGTTGCTATGAATGTTGTATTTTTAAATCTGTTGCCTGCTGTTCAGGGCCAGAGCATTGAATATCACAGTTTGGGATGAGGGGAAATGTGACATGCATGTGGATAAGATTATTGTAATGTCTTGTTTCGGCTTCTCTGAGTGTGTTAAAGTCGGTTGGCGAATAAGCGCTTCTCTTTAAGATCAAAACCCGTTGCTTGAGGAAGTTCGACTGATATCGCAACTTAATTACTTAAACCAACTGACTAAGCATAAAAACACATTCTGACTCAATTTAGTCCTGTGTCAGAGGCTCCTGCTTATGGATTTTCTGCCCACATTATCTGATGACACCCTCTGGCACAGAGGGCTAGAAGAGGAGACAGTGTATTGAGTGTAGTGTGATAGCCTATACCAGGTCATCGCCTACATCTGTTTTTCACATCAGTACAGTTCAGAGTGGCATGACTTTATCAGATGCAGACTCTCCCTCTCCTTTTCTTGCGCTCTCTCTGGCCTCTATTTCTTGCCCTCCCCTTCACAGGCCGGGTAAATTGCAGCGGCTGATGCAGGCTCGTGACATGGAAGAATTTAAATTAAGATCATTACCCAAATATTAACAAGCCTTGCATATTTAAAGCACTGTAAGCCGCGACATGATAGCTTAAGTCAGAAGTGTGTTACTGGTGAAGATTGACAGCAAAAACTGCTGTCAGAAAAAATATAAATAATCAAAACAATTCATGGGTTATTAAAATCAAAATGTACCCTCTTAAGATATGTTTCTGCTCTTATTAGCACATTTTTTGGTTTTTGTAATCTTTCATTTAATCAGTTACCAGATGCTTTTATCTAATATGGATTACAATTATGCAGTATCACAATAGGTGAGGTGTTTTTATCAAGAAGTACATATTGCTGCAGTTACCAAAAGAAATGAACACTAGAGGAGTTAAAGCTCTGACATTCCTTTTATTCCTTTTCACACAAATTTACAGAGTTTTGATTAGGAAAGCGTACTTTTCTCATGCTTCCTTGAAGAATATCATGTTATGACTTTAAAACAATATTAATATGCCGGGAGATTTGAAAACTGATGCTTATGAACATTAGCATCACACATAACCAGCTTCATATCTATGGGTTGGTAGATTTGTTTGGTAGCTCATGGAGTACAGAGACGTACAGTACTTGAGAGGAAAGGAGGTTGCAGTGACAAATGTGTTTTTATTTCAGTTTTGAATTTTTTAACACTATCATGCAGATTTAGGGTTGGATTCGGTGTAGGGGCATATTTCCAATAATTTTAGCAACAGCCCAGTATTATTTGAATCTGAAGCAATGTAATATAAAAACGTGCCAGGGTTTACATATTAACCTGTGTTCAGTATACATTTCTCTTTGAACCCACTGCAAAACATGCAGTAAGGTACATAATAATGGTATTGCACAAAAAGTGCACAGCTGTACATATTTGTATGAGACCAGGTTTGCCAAATAGTGAATGACTTTTTAAGGCTAAGTATGGAAACCTGTTTCTATACAAAAAAGAAAAAAAAGGCTAATTGTGATTTTTATCTGTGTTTATTCTGTGTTTATATCTCATAATTCTAAGCTGATATCTTTCAATACTCTCAAGTTTCAGTTTTTCGGATTTGACCGGATAGGGTTCGGAAGATCAATCCACAAGCAACGAACAGTGAACGGAAATGTTCTGGAAATTGAATGAGCTAATTCATTTTTTTTCCCATTTCCAAAACAACACAAATCGACTATTGGTTGATGTTAACTGAGGCATTATTTTTTTCTCCATCCTGGTATGAATTGTTCACTACAGTAATTTCCCACTAGATAATATCAATTCTCATTTCACATATATTTTGTTTCAAATATCCTGCTTCACTCGTAAATATGACATTATGGACTATTGCGAATGAATGCCTTTTCATATTGAGTTTAAGACGGGCAATTTTCTTCTCAGTTAGATCCATCTTGGCGTAATGATGTTTAGGTATTTTTACTCAGCAACGAGACCTAGATATTCATTAAAAAAAGAGATATCTGCAGCCTATTTAAATATAAAATAGTTCACTGCTCCCCGTATATGATTGTGTAAGTGTGTAATGAGACATATTAGGTCATATTGAGTGTCTTCATTCCAGACCATCTGCTTTAGGAGACCCTGGCCAACTGCTCGAAGACTGGGGGGAGCACAGCACCAGCGCCGTCGCCGTCCCCGACAGTATTTCTCAATCCACAGCATGCACAGCAAAAACGTTCCTATGTGCTCTATTACCGCAAATGGGCCGTGTAGTGTTTTGGGTAAGAGGATCTGTGGCACAAGATCGTACCCCCCCAGAGGAACTCAATGGACTGTATGAAACAGAGAAGTCAGTGGTCTGGCTCGCGCTCTGCATCGGTTCATTTCAGAGCGATGGTTGCAGGGTATTGTCCACCTCTCTGGTGAGAGCCAACTCATTAGGCCGCTTCTGCATGGCCGTCTGGATGCAAGGCACGTGCGTCGCTTCAGAAGCGCTCCTCTTTTTTCCAAAATTTTCTTTTAGATCGTCTTTGTGCGCTCGACTGCACTGAGAGCTTGATTTAGGACTTGCTTGAAAAGCAAAAAAAGATATTTTTGGGACCCACGGTGATAAATGATGTGTAAATGGTCATTAGTCATTTGGCAGAACAGTGAGTTATGAAAAAAATAATGACAGGCAAATTAAGAAGAGGCAATAAATCATATGCTACATTTTAAATATTTGAAATTGTCTGCATAGAAATATTATCTGTATAATCAAAATGTTTTATAAATGTCAAATGCTTATTGAAACAAATTGATTAGTATATATACAGCGACTCCAAGTCTGGTCTGATATCAAGTTGACTGTCTTTTATTAGCCTACATAAATCTTAAAAGGTTTAAGGTTTAACAAAATGAAAGCAAAGACAATTAAAAAGAGTATTCTTCCATATCCCTTTGAAACATTTTGAGATCATGCTAAACAACATAAATCATTTGCACAAACCTGTAGATGCATGTCAGCTTGAGTTCTGCAGTTGTTATAGAAATGTTTCACTCAAACAAGAACATTTGCTGAAAATGTTTAGCATTACATCACTCCCTCACCAATGAATCTTTTCACTTCACAAGATGTTAACTGATAGATTGGAGTGGTGTGGATTACTTGTGGATTGTTGTGATGTTGTTATCAGCTGTTTGGACTCTCATTCTGACGGCACCCATTCACTGCAAAGGATTCACTGATGTACAAGTGATGCTAAATTTCTCCTCGTCTACATCTTGGATGTCTTTTTTCTTTTTTAACATTTTCAGCAAATACTCATTTTTGGGTGAACTGTTCCTTTAAAGTAAAAGGCGGTCATGCTAAAAAATTAAAATATTTATAAAGATTTTCCGAATATAGAGTTAAATGTCCTTTTTACCTTCAATTGTGCCCATAGTACAATTTGTAATGCAAAAATTGGATTTCATCATAGAAGATTGCAAAAGATGAGAATTACGCAATCAATAGCAGTTTTTTTTTACAACCATTTATCATCATCTAAATGACTGTATGCTGTAATTTTGCCTCTGGAGTGAAACTCACCATTAACCCACCTGAGGAGATTCTATGCTGTTGTATTGATCTTTGCCCTTGCTACCCACATAGCACGAATTACCCTTAGCGAAGATCTCTATTAGCCCAGCCCACACAAATCCAGCAGCATGATTTCAATTGCATTCTGCATGTTCCTTCAAGATATTCAACAAAGCAATGCAACAGCGCAAAGTCCTGCCGAGACTTTGTGTCCCCTATGTCACGTTGAGCGACGGACCCCCGTATGAGCGCCTCATGTGAAATGGTGTGTGAAATGAGCACATTTAACTAGCCCACCAGCATCATGCTCAGTCCTAGGCCGGGGCAGACTTACAGCCAAAGACTCGCTGTTCTGACACTGCCAATTTGATCATATTCTCTCTCCTATCTCACGCTCCAGATTATGTGTTTCCTTTTTGTCTCTGACTCCAGGGGCGAGGGGCCGCATGTAGAGGTTAAATGAAAACGATCACCTCCTTGCCCACCATTTGAAGGGAATCTACGGTGACTGGGAACACGGACATCACTGGACACTTTTATAAAGCAAACGAGCTCCATTCACACTTGGGCATTCAAAGCTGTAACTGAACTGTTGTGATAAGTGACTTATTTGATGCGTCTTCCCTTAAATGGAAGAAAAGGTCTGTGGCCACAAAGTGTGACTGTTATGAAATCCCTGACCTACCTAGCGGAAACATGACTAGTTCTAGCTTTTGTGCTACAGCCTTGAATGTTTTTTTCTTTTTATGTATATATACTGCAGCAGTTATAACAGCAAGTTGATTTCATATCCATCGGCTGTATTTTAATTCCCTGTTTACAGTGCAAGTGAGCGGCACGACTTGACAGCTTCTGAGTGTTTGCTAAAGTGAAGAATTCTGAGGGCAGGCAGTGACTGAGTGTTTTTTCTTTCTCTTGCCAATGTTGTTTTTAATATTTGCTAATTACCCACATATCAGGATTATGCAAAATTCATGATAGTTATTTGGACATGAATGTTTCATGTGTGTGAATTTGTTCCGGGAAGAGGAATTTAACAAAGGTTGCATTTATATGATCAAAAAACTATAAAACTGTAATATTGTTACAATTTAAAATAAACATTGTATTTTAATATATTTTAAAATGTAATTTTTTAGGTGACAGCTAAATTAAATGTCAGCAGTCTTTACTCCATTCTCAAATGCATGTTGTGTGGTGTCACACTGACAGAGGCCACTCCCACATTAGTTGATTGACAGCAGCGTGTCCTATTGACCTATTAAAGAGACACTACGACTATCCCTCACAAATTTGGTTTCTATTGCGTGAAATTAAAAATGGCGTCCACCCTGACTAAGGTCTACACAAGTGCACACACATGCAGAGAGGGAGGCCTTGTGGAAAACTCAGGCTTTCATTAACATCGTAGAAGCCTTTTTCCTCTAGTACACTCATGACAATTACCAGGCTTCATAACGCATGATTTATAAATGTCAAATGCTTATTGAAACAAATGAATTAGTATATATACAGCGACTGACTGTCTTTTATTAGACTTGACACAGAGTGAACTGTTGTCTTACCTCAGACCCGCCCTGAGTGAGCCGTCACCAGACCGAGACGCAGAGACAAGCAAGACTCCTAAGAGATTGAGGTGCTTTGTTGTTGAATGTATGTATGAACATAGCAGCAGTCATTTACCGCCGACATCTGAGTGACTGAAGACGCAGAGGATTAACGTTACATTTGGTTCTGAAGCAAAATCCACCCATTATCAACCGAAATGCGCTTATGTTTGTGTGAATCATTCATGATCCAGCCTCACCTACAGAAGCAGTGAGTATAATGTATTTTAATGAATCTTTGCAAATCGCCTTTCCTAATCATGTGCTAATTAGCAAGTTTCACTATGAATACGGCTAAAAAGAGATCCTCAGAGAGTGTCTTGGAAAAGAGGGGCGGGGTCAGTGGAGCTCGTGAAGATTTGATCGTGATTTCAAATTTTTTTACAAGCGTTTTTTTTTAAACTATCTTTGAGAAATTTTAACAAACTATTTTACAAAGTTTCTATCAAGACCTTAAAGAATCATATAGGCTAGTGGAAAATTGGCTTTGTATGACTTTAAACATTTAAATCTTGTCAAACTTTGCTCTTCTAGTTATATATTTTTTTAAGAATTGCTTTGAATTGTAGTGTATTGTCATTTCCTTCCTTACATGTAGATTTAATCACAACTCTGTTGCCTCATTTTAAAATCAGTACAAATTAAGTTGAACTGAAATTCAAAAGTCAATCTCAATTCAAATCTGAATGGTGCTGAACCGTGGTATGTTAATATAACAGAAAGGCCTCTGGTGCATGTAATAAGGTAATCTATTTTGTTATACAACAGTTTTGGTTACTATAGCAGCATAACTTAGATTTTAAAATTATCCAACACTTTTTTTTATACCAGGCCTAATTTATTATAGGGCTTAAAACACACCTGGAGTATAATTTAACAAGGGTAGTCAAGTCACGTTATATCTATGACATCTAAAATGGAGTATGGATTCAGTGTCTATTGTTCAGTCTAGTCATGCCGCTGACCTACAACAAATTTCTTTGCATTCCCTCTGTCTTCTTGAAATGAGCAACAGAGACTGAGTCAATCTCTCAAATTCGCCAGATGTAACAGAATGGCAGAAGCTGGGGCAAAAATAATGAATGCAGCCCTTGAATGCGAGCCCAGGCCTGATAGCGAACGGCAGTCTGTGTACTGATAGCGGCAGTTTGTTCCCTTTCGCCCTCTGATTTCCCAATACAGAACCTCAGTTGGGGAGGAGTTGCCTCTTTCAAACCCTAACATCTCTAACAATGCGAAATGGGCCAGCTTGGAGGCTCATTAAGGAAATAGAGAGGACATGCCTCCATACTAGAAACCCTAGCTTTGATAATGAGATGTAATTATTTACTTTGAGCTGCCCCAATTAATAATGCATGGTCTGCAAACTGGAGAGAAGGGCTGCGCTATAATTCTCCACCAGAGCTGCGTTATGAAGCCTGGTAATTGTCATGAGTGTACTAGAGGAAAAAGGCTTCTACGATGTTAATGAAAGCCTGAGTTTTCCACAAGGCCTCCCTCTCTGCATGTGTGTGCACTTGTGTAGACCTTAGTCAGGGTGGACGCCATTTTTAATTTCACGCAATAGAAACCAAATTTGTGAGGGATAGACGTAGAGTCTCTTTAATAGGTTATGCTGTATTAAGATTTTAAGGTTCTGAAGTAAATTTTTTGGAAAGATTTGTTTTGCAAGTAGTGCCAGTTTGAACGTTAAGCACTTGGATATGCAAGAGTACAAGCCGCTGAACACCCTGTACATCACTGTTCTCTCTTAGCTGCATGCATGTTCCTCCTGTGCAAATCCACAGAAGGCAGCCTTAAAAATATGTGGGAAAAAGCTAGAGATTTCTTGAATCAGAGCTAAATGAATGGGCAGCACTTCAATTGGAGCACATCCGAATGTCCATTGATTATTTATTTATTTATTTATTTTTCTCCTACTGAAACTGGAAGCTGTGAAAAATTCTGTATCCACAAACAGTACTAGATATAGTGGCACATATAGGTCAAGAAAAGGTCAAGCAGTGTTTCCATGATTAATTATAGTAAGAATAATAATAATGGTTTATAATTTGAATTTTAAAAATGGAATCAATCAAAAACTAATTGTTTTTAGTATTACTGATATCATGTAATGGCCACTTTGGAGTTTAATTTTCAGTATCTATACAATTTAAAAAATGCCACAATAGTATGTGACCATGAAATCATGTGAGTGCACTGACATGCTAAATGCAGCATTTCAAGTTTTATTTATTAAATAATTGTTATTCAGAAGAAACTGTTAGAGATATAAAAGTAACATATGGAATCATGGATGATATTGTGTTAGCCTCTATAAGAAGCTGCGCTGAGATTTGCAAAATAACCTCATTACTTTATGAAAAAGAGTGTTTAGTTGCTGGGCCATTTCATCTACCTCAGGCATGAAATTCAGTATCTCATATTTATATTTTATGAACGCAGCACCCATAGATTTGTGCATACCCACATAACCAGAACACAGCATACTCATACACACGAATCATATTTTTATTAAAGCAGTTATTAGTAAAAATTACAATTGCACATAAAAGCAATGGTGAAGACTGGATATGAGGAATGTTACAGTACATTTAAATGTTTACTGTTCTCTCTCTTTCTCACTCACAGTCACACAAACACACACTTGTTGGGTGTACATGTTTTATGGGGACATTCCATAGGCGTAATGGTTTTTATACCGTAAAAACTGTATGTGGTATTGTCCTACACTGACCCTACACCTAAACCTACCCCTTACAGGAAAAAAACTTAACTGTGTGATTTACTGTATAAGCTTGTTACCTCATGGGGACCTAAGAAATGTCCCCACATGGTCAAAATGTATTGGCATTCCTATCTTTGTGGGGACAATTGGTCCCCATAAGGTGATAAATACCAGGTGCACACACACACACACTAATATTCAAAGAATGGTAACAATAAGCTAGTCTGCCTTTTAAAGTAATGTTCTTTTATGCTTATTATATACATGTTAATGTCACATATTGTTATTAACATCCACAAATTCAGGCCAGTCTCTTTCATATCAGTCTCCTCCCACACATTACACATTTATCAAGGGTGATTTTTTTGTAATGGATGCTATACAGTACATTAAATTACACACAATTATATTACATTTAAAGAGCATGTTTCTCATTTTACAATAACACGTACAGTACTATATGATTCCAATTCTCCCAAACACAATTTATATTTTGTATAAATTTATAATAAATACTAGATGGATAGATAGATAGAACATACAGCTATGCCATCACAGGGATAAATTACTTTTTATAGTAATTAATAAAAACATTTTATGCATAAAAGATATTATTAATTCAATAAATGCAACCTTGGTGAGTATTTTTTCTTCTATTAATGAAGTATAAGTTGATAAATAAATACGTATGTATATATTATATGAATATGTTTCTGTTTAAAGGGTCGTATAAACAAAGTGTACATGTATATGAATTTTTATTTAGTTTATTAATTAATAAATTACACAAAATTTGTTGTGCAGTCCATCATTCAGAGACATGTTTTGTGTCAAACTGAAGTTCATGTCTAACCAAGATCTTTTGGGATCCTTCCAAAGGAACCGAAGGAAGATTTTTCAGATTGTTATGTAGACGTTACTGGATTAGCTCGCCTGCTGGAGACCGGCAACACTGTGTTGTTAACGAGTTGTATGCTCTCGCTCTGGAGCACCGCAGTATATGGAGATGGCTGTTGCATCCATGGGGCGTCATCCCATCACTGCATATATTACTCAGTTCTTGCTTTGTTTATCAGTGTTTCTGCAGAAGCACAGCTTCAGGGACTGTGCTCTGATCTTTTCCTGGCTCAAGAAGTACGTCAGACCTGTGTTGAGGGAGTCATGGCGCTGTAGGTGAGGCCAAGACGAACGTAATACTCTCACCTCCGGTGCATTTTGCTGGCGTCCAGCTAGAGCTTGTTATAGTGTTTCCATTGGATTTACTGACTGTGTCATCACACCTTCCTTACAGAAGCAGGCACTATATGACTATTCCACTCTTGCAAGCAGCCCTCTGTCCACACGGTATGAGAATATATGAAACATAAGGAGACATAAGAAAGGAAAAACTCAAGGGGAGACGTCAGAACTCTTTTCAGTACTTACAATATTTACACTCTTTCAGTCACAAATAGAAAGAACCAGAAGAATACAAATTACCTGAGGAGCTGCACAAACAAAAGCAATAAAACAGATGTAAATTTGAGAGAATTTCGAAAACCTTATGAACAAAAACTACACACGCTGATCCCTCACTACCTATAACAAAACCCAGGAGGAAATACCCAAAAATGAAAGGAAAAGAAATGCTGTCAGACTCCTTACCAGAGTCCTTTTGTGTGGAGCATTATATACTAGATATAACTCGCATTAGCAGTAATAGGCTACTTTAAAAAAGGTCGTTAATAAAATGACTTACTTTTAAATAGCAATATAATCCGAAACTAACAATACATTTTAAAATATTTTTTGTTAAAAAATAATACAATCAAATAAAATTAAACAAATACAATTATATTCTATATATATAGTATGTATATTTTTTTAAATGTAATTAAAAAAAAATAAATACAACTATTAAATGTTAAATATATATATATATAAATTATTTTTATTTTTAATTAATATTTAGTTATATAATATTATAAATATACTACATATTAATATAATAAAATATAAATATTATAATGACAGCATTTTATTATTATTACTATTATTATATTTTTATATATTTAGTTAAGTGTTGCTGTCCATCATCATATTTTGAGTTCATAAATTATGGTATTTTCTAGTTTCATTGACATGTTTGTGTTTTTGAATTTAATAACATTTAAATCTGTCATTCTAATTGACGTCCTTGTTGTTTTTGTTCCAGATAAATACACAGATTACACGTAAGTGTTGAGTATTCACCCTGCTTGTATGTATTTATACATGACAGTAAAAAAATGACAACCATTCAGTAAAGCACATGTTGACTACAGAAATTTTTTTCAAGAGATCCTTGTAGTCATCTATAAATACAACCAGGGTCATAACATTACCCACATGGATTACAGTAGAGTAAACAAGTGTTTTATTCCCAGTCCTTTTTAAAGCCTGCACCCGTTTCCGTTGAAGAAAGTGCACTCTGAATTTAAGAAACGCACTTGATAAAATGTAAATCAGAGCTAACAAATAGCAAAATCCTGAAGTAATTTACCATGTTAATGCATTTTTGTCATATTTCAGAACATGGCTTACTCATTTGGTATTCAGCTCCTCCAGCTGCATGTTATCTGACAGTGATAATGGTAAAATGGCAAATTCCCCAAGGATATTAGATATGTAGACATGCACACACACACACACACACACACACATACAGGGGGAGAGGCAGTAAAATGAGTGATGTTTGAAAGCTTATGGCTTCGCAACGTGGGTGTTTTCTCTTTGTCTTTCCCACGGGGGATGCTCTTGTTGTGTTGCGGGGGTAGCTTCAGCTCTTAGATGATTGAAAAGCACAATCTTAGTCCATAAAAACCCCGCTCTTTCACTTTCCCTCCCGTCAGGATATGCATACCAGTGGCTTGCCAGTGTCTTTGGCTTCTGAGCCGTCGTGTGTACAGAGTCACTGTCTTGATTCCCTTTTGGAAGAGCTTAAAATGGCTGCAGGCACTTTGCTTCCTCCTGCTCTGAGGAAGCCTTTCACATTTGTCACTGACAAACGGATTTGGCGGCACTTGTTGCGCAATGGAAAAAAAAAAAAAACACAATATAATGGATAGCATGCCAGAGATATCCAGGCATAAACACTCAGCAGGATTTCAAACAAGGTTGACCACTGACTGTGTTAACTATGTGCTGTGAAACATCGGTAAGGCGGCAGTCTGACGCCTTTCGCATTTGCAATTTATAACTATTACTTGGGCAAATGTCAGGGAAACGCTTGAGCTCATTGTGTTAGATAAGCATGTGAATGAAATCATTGTTCCGTGGCTTCAGTGCAAAGTGAGACCATCTACCTATAGTTATTCTTATATACTGTAAGTGATGTGATTGTATTTCCGAAGCTGTTGAAAAGTAATTAAGTTCTTTACCCCTAAACTTTTACTTAAACAGGTACTGCTCAAACAACATTATGAGAGCTGAGCGGATGCCTGAAAGGTGCTGGGATTTTGTGTCTGTCAGCCTGCAATGGGTGCTCAAAGCCAGGGGTCAGGGTTTGGCTGGTTAACATGACCCCATTAGCCCCTGGTGGTAGAAGCTGTAACTACACCATCTGCTTTCAAAAGGCCTTTTCCTTTACTCTGACTGAATCCATGTATTTGTCCAACTCTATGGGGTAAGTTGTCACAGCAGAACCAGAGTTTAGATTTGGAGCACTATTTTATAAGGAAAATGAATCCACTTTACTGTAAAAATTTAAAAGGTATAACAGAAATGTATTAAACAATTGTTTGATTGATTATAAATGAGTTGTTTGAATTGACTTTGCCATCCTGGATCTACTGAAATTAAACGTTTTTGCAGTCCATATACTTTGTAAATACAGCCTTTTTGTTTTCTGGATAAAAATGCAAATATTAATATTACATGAAAAACAAAATGATTTTTTAATGTAATATTTCTATATAGTATTTGAATTGAGCTTTATTTCAATTATCGTAAACAATTAGCACAATTTTTAATTAATTCAAACTTTTAGCAATAACAACACTCAAAGTCATTGTATTTTTTTTAAATGCATTCATTAGTTCCAACTAAAGATAAATGCTGGTTCTGAATTTTTTTTGAAGGACTAAAGTTATGTACATTTTGTGTTTGAAACCAACATGCAAAATCACTGTTAGTCAAACAAATATTTTGATCTCAGAACCTTGTAGCGTGGCAGCAGTCCTCATATAGCTAATATTGTATTGTAGTAGATGTTTTAGCAGTGCCTGATTGTTTTTGGAGGGGTCTTAAAAGCATAAAATTGAGTTACATTTTTCCTGTCACAGCTGAGGATGGCCATTATTGAAGGGCTTAGAACTGCATGTGCCCGTTCTGAAGGTGCCATCAGGCAATCATGATGTCAGGTTCATATCAGATTTCATACTTTTATAACTACAGTTGAAATCAAAGGAAATGGTAACGGGCAACTTTCCTCAAGGTATTTTAGATGTTCTGAACTCAAACAAACAGATTGCAATGCCATGTGGTTTTACTAGTGGCACAAAAATGACACACTTAACCTTTAAATAACACTAAATGAGAGTTGAGTTTATGGAGGATATGAGATCTTTTCTGAGGGCTTAGCAACACCTACATGGTCCCATGCTGTTATCAGAAAATTGATTCAGTCAAACAATATTTCTCTGTTTGAGTTTGTTTGCATCTTGTTGCTATTATCTTGGAGCCTGGGAGAAACAAGATAGAAATTCTGCTCTAACCAAGTTGCATCACGCTTGTGGATTACATTGTGCATATACTGCACAAATACAAAGAGGCTGTCAGTGGAAGTTCTGCATCAGCTTTCTGAGAGCACAAAGAAACTGGGAAAAATAAAACATGGGAAGAAAATTCATCTTTCTATTCAGGTCAGTGGGAAATGTGTCATGGATGTCTTTTAATTTAAATAAAGAGCCATATTTGCCTGCATTTAGCATTCACTGTGGTTTTTGCATTGTTCTGTTTGTCTTTTTCTTTTTTTCCTGAGCATGTGCTTTTGTCTGCTTTGGATATTTCTGGCTCTTGCAGAAACTGAAATTAAGTGGACACCCAAAAGTTGCTGTGGGTGGCATTTTCTTTATCTCACTTTTCCAGATAATGCGAGCTGTAGAATACAGTTTACAGGTTTATGGGTGGCGAGCAGAGCAGCAACATTCATGCTACATGAATCTGTTAGTCTGTCTTTTTGAATTTATCTGTGAGAGGTTTTTTAAGAGCTTCTTCTATAGTTAAGTTGTCAAATATCTTCAAAATCAGGGACGCCATGCACCCATTTGTTTTTTCTCAAGGCAGCACCAGTGGGAGTTTTGGCTCACTTAGGTGCCCTAGGCGAGATAAGTCATCATTAAAAACACTTTTTAACACTTAAGTATGTCTTTTTTAAGATTAAGATGTCTTGATATCATTTTTATTTGCTTGCAAGGGAGATGTTGTGTATGGGAAGAGCAGGTTGACTTGTTCACTAGGAAAAAAGTCACATCCATAAGAGTTGGTAGACGATGACTGAAGGAAATGCAAATGATAGCAATGCTGTGAAAGGTACTTGAAACACATTCAGAAAATGTATGCTTTCTGTCTGTGAGTTTTAGACAGACATGTCTTACTTAGAATAACGATTCAACTTAAAGGAATAGTTCACTTAAAAATGAACATTTGATTAAAATGTACTCACCCTTGGGCCATCCGAGATGTAGATGAGTTTATTTCCAGAAATTCTGAGAAATTCAGATGACTGTAGTTCATCAAATAATGTCTTGTAAAGTGAAATGTTGTGTGATTGTGATAAACAGATCCATAATAAGGATATTTTAACTGTCACATCGGGCCAAAATACCAGTCCATAATCTATAGTCATGCTTCCTCCAGTGAAAAAGTCAAAATCCAACAACACATTTGACTGTTTTCACATAAAGTGTGCAAGATCAGAAGAAGCGTGTTCACTAGATTAAAAAAAAAAAAAAATGCATACAGTACTTGACGGATTTGTTTCTTACGCACACAAAGCTTTTTGGTTCACAAAATATTAATTAATGGACTGAGGTGGTGTGGATTACATGTTTTTATCAGCTGTTTAAACTCACATTTTGCCCATTTATTGTAAAGGATACATTGATGATTGATGTAATGCTACATTTCTCAGAATCTTGGATGGCCTAAGGGTGAGAAAATTGTCTCCATATTTACATTTTTTGAGTGAACTGTTCCTTTAATTGCAAATACATTTCTTCTGAAAATTGCACTTAATACATATAAATGAGTGTGAAACTTCATAACTAAAATAAGCTAATTAAGGCTGGATGATTTTAGAAATAACTGTACACTTTAGTAATCCTGTCCAGTTGTTTTGACCGTTTTTGAGTATAAACTAGGCTGGTGTTGGCATGTTCAGAACTGTAGATCCGTTCTGAACTTAGCAGCATTATTTTAAAATCCTCATGCATCTGAGCCATAGACAATAGACAATACAATAGCAGAACAGCAACTGTGAGCAGTTGAGAGCCTGCGGGCAGGAAAGGCTGTGAGAAACTACAGTAAACAGTGGCACAAGGTCAGGAGATGTCAGCTTATCAGCGTTGTTCATGCACAGTATCATGGTCTGCTGGCAGTAAAAGTTAGGTCAAAATTGCAGAAATTGTAGTGTTTAACTAGATATTTAAACCTACAGTGGCCTCCAAAAGTACAGTTTTTGGACACCTAAGTTTTACATAAAAACAACCATAGATCAACCCAAGCAGCATCTGCAGGCACGGGCAGCTTGAACTATTGTAAAAGACATTTTTGCAATTATTTTTAACCAGCTGGTCTCAAGGTGATTTGTTTTTTAGAGACAGTATAGGAAACCCGCTGGATCACACTGTTTCGATTTTAGCAGTGTAATTACAGGTGCAGCCATGTAATGACATTAACTCTGAAAATGGCTATATTTATTTTTGTTCTTTAAATAATATATTGTTTTATCTACCTGGTTTCATGGCATAAATGAAACATAGCCTACCTGGGGTCACTTTCTAATGAGATGTAAAATATGTACCAATAAGAACATATTACTGCAGTTTCCAAAAGAGATGAACACTAGAGGCAGTAAACACACACACACACCACTTTTTTCCCCTTTTACACAGATTTACAGAGTTTTGATTAATAAAGCATAATTTTCACACAATTACTTGAAGAATATTATGTTATGGCTTGATGATTTGAAAACTGATTCTTTTGAACATTAACATCCCACAAATACAGCATGCTATCTATGGGTTTTCATAGACGGTAGTTTTGTTCGGTGGCTCACAGAGTACAGAAATGTACTTTAGAGATGAAGAGCTCCGATTCGAATCCCATGTAACTACGGCACAGTTGCAACAATAAAAGCTTTTTTATATCAGTTTTGCATTTGTTGTTACTATCATGTAGGTTTAGGGTTGGATTTGGTGTGGGTCATAGGCTATCGCCAACACAATAGAGGATTAACTTTTAGCCACAGACCATAGATTTTTGAATTCTGAACCGCTGCAATACGTGCCTGATGCGGCATAATAAAAACACAGCAATATGTACCTATTTTTAATGTGATAAAAATGTGCTATGGTTCATGTGTTGAACTTGTGTTTTAGCGCCACTTAGTACATATCAATACAGTTTTCAAAAGAAATATTTTTTTTGAAAACTGCAGTTATATGTACTCATTAATGTGCAAAAATATGCAGTTTAGTGCAGATGTACATGTGTAATGTACATAAGATATTACATAATTTTTTTGCATATCAATATTTTTATGTTTTAAATATTTCAATAGTTTTCATTATTTTTAATTATTTTCATTATTCATTATTTTTATGTTTGCTTTAAGATTTTGCAGCAAAAGGCATGCAGCACAATTTTACTAAAAGATACAGTATGATACAATTAATATGGTACAGTAGGTTTTATTTTATTATATTTTATAATTAAATAACCCTTGGGTTGATACTTTACATCTTAGTGTAGTAGCTTAGTAGCTTATATCTAAGTGTAGATTAAAGGTTCAAATGGAGGGCCCTGTGCTTTCAGAAAATTTTGTATTGGTTTTTCTGGAATCTTTAATAGTTAAAGCTATGGTCATGTTAGCCTTTGACCATGCAAAATGACTTGGACCCTGCAGTGCTGTAAATTTTGCTGCTTGCAAGTGTCTTCTTTAATTTGAGACCACTGATTAATCTGTCATGTTTCGTTTTGTTTAGATTTCTTTTCAAAAAATCCTGGACATTCTGGGTCTGTGTATTGTTGAGTTGGTCAGCAGCACATTGACATAAATGACACAACATTTGCACAGAGCCACAAAGACGGTGTTTACACTTGCTTTCATATTAATGTGCGATATTTTAATATTGCAAGATGTGCACACTCAGCTTTAAGAACTAAAGGTTCGCTAGACCTTTAGCTGCAGAGAATACTAAACAGACTTTCAAAATCATCATTAAAGATGATTAAATACCTATCGATTACTGTTGTATTTAACGCAGATGACAGTTACTGCTTAAAGCAATAGGAGCGCATGAGTCACCAGGTGTAACTGCAGAAGCCGTCGTGATCCAGGAATCCGGCCAAGCTTCCATTGTTCCAGGCCTGCTGTCTCAGCACTTTCGACCATTTCTGAGACTTGCATTCATCACCAAACATTTCTCCGGGCTTTTAAAAGACTTGTAAAGGTCCCGACAAGAGAGAGAGAGAGCGCGTGCCCTCCTCCTCCTTCCCCGTATACTCCCAACAATCACATGCTTGTCAGAATGTCAGCTGGCATTATAGTAACCCCCTCATACAGGCCTGTAGGAGCAAGACAGCCGGGGAACTGGAGCGAAACGGAGGCAGTCACTGGCACAGCTAGAGTGGGAGCAGTCGTCTTCAGAGGTCCGACCTTTGATGGCCTCAGAGGGCTTGAGGAACAGGCCCTGTGTGGGTAGCAACACCATGGTACAGGAAAATCTCTGTCACCGATGATGTGCGGCACAAAGGCTGATGGGAGTTGAAGGTTTGGACTGCAGATTCTAAGCCCTTTTGACTAGAAACAGAGCAAGACTTAATTTGAATGATTTCGTCATCAAAATTTTTTTAGATTTTGGATTTCTTAGCCAGGATGCATAATTTCGCCACCTCACCTTGGCAGCTGCTTTCATTTTGTGAGCATTTTAATTGGCTCATGAAATATTAGCTTATGAAACGATCGCCGCCATTGACCTGTGAATTTAACAAAACTGTAACACAGAAAAGACATTTTGAAAAACTGTTTATGTTTCACAAAAGAAAGATATACAGGTTTGGAACAACTAAATTGTACGGAGCCCCTCGGGCTGATGTAAAAAAATAAAAAATTGGATCCATTTTCATATTTTGTCACAATCACCTTATTTCAAAAAACGTTGCGTTCTCCCACAACGAAGAACTAAATCTGTGTCGTGCAGTTTGTATGAACGTTTTGTGCGAGAACACAAAGTTTCTTGGAGGAACATGATGAAAGAAAAAAGATAGGAGGAAAATGGATTTGCATTTTCTTGCAAAAATAATATGTCCTCCAAGGAAATTTTACATCTGCTCACAAAAGGCACTGAAAACTAATTTTTTTCTCACTAAAGTTTTGCAAGTCAAGTTTTACATATGTTTTTCAAGGAATGCAACTGTTTTGCAAAAGAGAACGCAAACGATTTTTTAAAGAATGCAAAGTTTCTTTGGGGAAGTCCTTTTTACAAAAGTATGGCATTCCCTCAAGAAACTTTGTTGGTCGTGGTGCTCGCAAACCAATTTAAGCGGCCGCCTCGCCACAGGATTCAGATTTCTTCTCCTTCAGCGACAAAGTACCTTGCTGGTCCTGAATAGAAGCCTACGTCGTCTAGAAAACGCCTAGCAGCTGGAAGATTCCCCTGCCGCCATCCAGCGAACTAAAAGCCAAATTTCTCAAATAGCAAATTTTACTTACCTGAGCGGTCATAGTTGCTCTGTCTGTGGGTCCGTCCTGCACGCCTGCGCCTCTGCAGCCACAGAAGCAGCAGAGCAAACAGAAGTCACAAAGAGGTCGCGCCAGATCTGCAACATGGCGCTTCCCCTTTCCGAAAAGGCAGGGACCCTGGCCCAGGATAGTTCCACCTCCAGTGCCGTCCTGATCCAGTCGAAAAGAAGAGGGAAAGTCTTGTCACGGCCACGACCCCACAAGCTGCTCTGCATTCGTCCTCTGTCTCACAAAGTTCCGGGTATGACAAACACTGTAATTGCTGCAAACACTGGGTCCGTAATAGTGCCCATGCAGCGTGCTGTGAGAGCGCACCCACAAACTCGAAAAAAGAGCAGTTTCCCTCAAAGTCACACAATCAGGAGTTATATGTCCAAAACACTCTATATAATAAAACCCATTTTCCCTATGGCAGAATGCCTGGCGTGCCATTCCTGGGGTATCAGATTGGGTTAAGGGGATAATAAAACCTGGGTATACCCTTCAGTTTGCAAGATGGCCGCCGCCATTCAGCCACAACGCTCATGTGCTGCGAGCCAAAGTGAAAGCACTGCTCTTAAAGGGGGTGATACACATTATTCCCCCCTCAGAAGGAGAAAAAGGGTTTTACAGCCGTTATTTTCTAGTCCCCAAGCGACATATACTCGATTTAAGACGTCTGAATCATGCCCTCATCAAACGTCCATTCAGAATGCAAACTCTAAAGACTACAGCTGGGGCTCAGGGTGAATTTCGCAAAGAGCAAGCTGTTGCCCAGACAACAAATTTTGTTCCTGGGCACAGTAATACACTCAACATGAATGAGAGCGTCGATCTCGCTGGAGCACGCCGCGACCACAGCGCAATGCGCGGCCTCCTTCAAGACCGCGACTCACCGCCGCGAGCATGGTGTCATGGGCGCATTTGGCTCAGGGCAGACAGAGCCTGCATTGCACCTCTGCGTCTATGGAGAAATGCCCATTGGCTGCAGGGAGGAGTCACTCTCCAAACGGTCAGCAGGAGTAGAGTGACCATGACAGACGCCTCCAAGACAGGTTGGGGCGCACTGCAGGAAGGGTCTCCGGCTGCCGGCCTGTGATCAGTCACAGACAGCAGCTTGCACATCAACTGCCTGGAAATGATGGCAGTATGGCATGCCTGCTGCGTTTTTCTGCCACAACTTAGGGACAATCACGTTCTGGTTCGCTCAGACAGTATCAGTAGTATCATACATAAATCATCAAGGGGGTCTGTCGTCGAGGCGCCTCTTCAGGTTGTCATCGTGCCTCCTAAAGTGGGCCCTGCGCAATCTTCATTTGATAAGGGCTACTCACATTCTCGACATTCTGATCCAGGGCGCGGACATGCTGTCACGGGGCAGCATCCACCCAGAGGAATGGACCCCTCACTCTCAAAGGGCAAAGCTGATCTGGGACACGTTCGGCAGAGTGGAAGTGGATCTTTTCGCTTCAGACAGCAATACTTACTGCCCAGCATATTTTACGAGGGAGATGGATGCGCTGGCCCAGAACTGTCCCTGCCTTCTTCTCTATGCTTTTCCTCCGACCGTGCTGATACCTCAGGTCATCAGCCTATTCAGAGAGGAAGGTCACAAACTCCTCCTGGTAGCCCCCTTCTGGCGGAACCAACCGTGGATAGCAGACCTGTATACGATGCAGACGGCAGCCCCGTGGCCCATTCCCCTGAGATGAGACCTTCTATCTCAGGCCCAGGGCTCAATCTGGCACCCATGACCCAAACTGTGGGACCTTCATGTATGGCCTCTCGACGGGAGTCTGTCTGCCTCCCCGAGCTGAACGCAGCGAAAACCCCTCGTCATTTGCCGGCGGCGCCTGGGCTCATTTTCATACATTGATCGTTCTTCACTTACAGCACAGCATTGAACTGAGTTGAACTGAGTTCCCATAGCATCTTAGCAGAGAAGTGTCAACAGGGAACGAATGGTTTACTACCGTAACCCAGGTTCCTTGAGACACGGAAACAAGCAATACATTCCATGCCGTGCTGTAAGTGTTCGTTGCTTCGAAGTAACCTGAATCCTGTGGTGAGGTGGCCGCTTATATACCCACGGCCCTGCCCCCTCAGGCGAACTTCGGCGGGAGCTGCAGCCATTGGTTTGCACAGCACCGCAACCAACCGATTGGTTCGTTTTATTAGCACTGGACTAACCAATGGCCGTGCAGTTTCACTGTGTGATGGAATAAGGCTTCAGTTAGGAGGAAAAAGGAGTTTTCCCCATAGCATCTTAGCAGACGCAGTACTCCTCTCAGGGAACCTGGGTTACGGAAGTAACTTCATTCTTTTACACACCATTTACATTTTCTTCATGGACTTCACAAGATAAGCGTTGTGCTACTTTGAACCTTTCAAAAACATTTGCATTCTTTTGCCAAAAAATGTGAGAGAATGAGAAGTTTCTTTGAGGAATGCTTAAGTGTTGTGAGCAAATACAAAATTCAGGGGAACTCTGTAGTGGCTCCGTATGAGGGTAAGTAAATGATGAATTTTCGCTTTTTAAGCGAACTATCCCTTTTATTTGAGTAGCTCAGTCAGAGAAGCATTGGTCAGCTCCAGTGTGCCCTGACCACCCACAAAAAACCCTTTCTCATCTCAGTCACATTTCCTCTGACAAGGTGATGATGTTCCGAGTTACACCTCTCACTGTTCATCTGGACTCATGGCTTCCTCAGGGGTGGTTCTCTGAATGAAGCACTGGGGAGTCTGGAAGATTAAAAACAGCAACTGAAAAGCCTGGCAGGATTGGGCAGCAAAGCTGCGAGGCTTTGACACACAGGCTCTTGCAGGGGAGAATTTTCCTTTGTCCTGTTCCCTTATTTATATTGTGTAAGCCCTGTTCAATTCCTGGAACATGTTTGGAAAGACCTGAGGTGTGAATTTGTATGGAATAAACCTTTGGCGATGTGGTGCTGCCAAAGGCTTAGCTGTAGAAACTGTTGACTGGTTTCACCGTTGCCAAAATTATTATTTTGATGAGAAAAATCTCTCTTTGTGTGTGACATTTAAAGGATCAGCAGTTTCACTGTAGATGGCAACTTTGTAGTGAATCAGTGAAACATGGTGCTTGTTCATTATACTGTAGGCCTGTGTGATGCTTATGAATCATATTCATAAATTCAGTTTCAACTTTCAGTTCCTCCCTAAAATTAAATATTTCTTTCTGTTACCATTCACACAAATGCCTGAGGCAACACTGAAAATCTGGAGTGTGCATTTCATGTATACAGTCAAAGCTTTTAAAGGATAGTGTAATTCTAGTTTTAAAAACAGCTGAAATATCCATCCATTATCACATTTTATAAGTTATGAGGGCTCTCCAAAGTAGCTAACAACAACAATGACAACTTAAAACTGGCTAAAACTGTTAATCCTACTGATTTTAATGTTCTGCTTTTTTTCCTTCTAAAAGATCTTGTTCTTGATGCACAGTTTATTTTATGATTTTGGTCTCATTATTCTAAACACACAAATGAAAAAGTTCATGTATTGTTATATAATGTATTTACCTCAAAGCCTTTTTTGTTGTTATTTTTCCCTTTAAATCTTGCCATCTCTATTGTACATTCTGTTCACATTTATACATTATATAAAATGTAATGAATGCTTTATGATAATTGTAAAATCCCCACATCCATTTCACATTTGAGACAAAACACTTTTTCACTAAAATTGTATTTAGCTTCATTTGTTTTGTCTGCACTCTGCATTTAATAGAATTAGTATGTATGTTTCCATACAGTGTTCATTGAAGCATTTGCACTGTCAGTTCACATAACATGCATGGCTCCAACCACGTGCATTCTAGCGTGAGCTCTTTCCATGAGCAATTTTGACTTTACACAAATAAATGTAATTTCACCACATATTCTGTGATGGAAATTATATTTGAAACACTTAGTCATGCGTGGCTAGCATGTGTATATTTTAAAATTAAAAAACATTTTTACTTTTACATGTAGTTGGATTACATATAGGCTAACTTCTTAAAATAATTGAAAATGAATATTTCAAAACAGCAAGTGTAAGCAGAATTTTTATTTTATTATTTATAATTAGACTTAAATGACATCACATGCAGGCTTTCTTCAACCTTCCAAGTAATGCGAATAAATGCTCATTTCGAATGAAAATCTCGCTTCCATCTGATAATGATTTGAACATAGCTTAGATTTCGCTAAATTAGTCATTGTGTCTCAATCAGCTGCTCTTCAAATAAAAATTATTTAGATAATTTGTAACTGTGTCCTATAAGATCTATAAGTGATATATGTTCTCTCTTCAGGGACCTTGTGCAAATAAGATTTCTGAGAATCTTGCATTTATAAAGTGCTCATTTTTCCTCTCTCACCC
This sequence comes from Enteromius trimaculatus, assembly GCA_032361065.1. Classification (NCBI taxonomy): domain Eukaryota; kingdom Metazoa; phylum Chordata; class Actinopteri; order Cypriniformes; family Cyprinidae; genus Enteromius; species Enteromius trimaculatus. The sequence continues at coordinate 16,100,106 of JAUMHP010000048.1, read as the reverse complement.
CTCCCTAATGCAATAGATTGATACGGTATGAAGACTCTGGATATCCATCAAATCTGATAGAAAAATCGATGTATTCCCGTGGACAGTTGACACATTAAATGTTGATAAATCCCTGACATATCTCTAAACCGAGGCAGCACGCGCTCTCTTATTTATTTATTTTTTTAATAAACCACATGTTAGGAACAGCAAAATAACATCAAAGCGACTCGATGAATATTGCATATGTTTGTCTGGAATTTAGCTTTCTACAAAAGTACATATCCCATCTGCCTTTTTCCTCCCTCACAACCATTGTTCAAATGACATCAGAAAGAAATTCGCTCACATCAGAAGAACCAGGCACATACATCATTTTTGTTGTAAATGTTTGTGGATGAGAGAGCATAATCCTGGTTTGTGCACCATTTCTGACAAGCCGCCATGAAACGCTGACATGTCTACCATTCATACCCATCTCCATGACAACCAGAGACCTGAGCCTAGCATTGTGATCCATCACCCTGATATATCCCCTCATTTCACTGAAATATAAGACCCATATAGTGGCGCAATGCACATAAAATGAATTATGCATCCAATTGACCGTGAGGACCAAACGTTTACAGTGAGCACAAAAAAGAAAGCACTACCTGAGTACGGTATCTTTCAGCATCAGAAAAATGAACAAGGAAATTAGCTAAAGAGCATGTTTGAAGGCACTTCAGAAAACACAAGAAAACAAAGCGCTCGTCAAGAAAACAAAGATCGTTCGCAGCGAAATCCCTCAGAATTAGTACACTTCGCATCGGCGTGCTTATTATTCAGGGCTTGTAAGAGGGTTTAGCTGCTGATAAAAAATGAGAGCACTGTCAATTCTTCTTCACATGAGGCCATTTCCACAGAGGCGACACTCCAGACATTAAACTAGACCAAACGGGTTTATCTGACAATTTAGTCCCTTGATTAGTCATTCATTAGACATGTTATACGGTTCCTTGAGGGTTTTTTCCAGAGTAACAATCCCCATAAGGGGTTCTGGAGTCATATTTTAATTAGCCGCTGATTAAGTAGAAAATTGTAGCATCTGAGAGGGGAAATAATGAAAGAAGCACGAGGTAAAGGTTTGTGGCAGAGGCCAGGTTACGGATGTTGAGTTGCTAAGCTGCGCTTGACGCGATATCTAGATACTAAAATGGTTCCGCATCAAAGGTTTTACACAATGAGTTCTTTAATGTGGATGAAGGGACTAAATCAAGGCCTGACCTAGCAAATGGAATGGTTCGTTAAAAGGATAAGAACAAAGATTTTGGACGGGGACTCGAGTGGGAGGCTGATTGGGTTGTGGAAGCACTTTGATTGAGGCAATCAGACCTGCTTAAACTGCGAAAGCCTTCTTGTCCCTCTCTGTTGTGGGTCGTATTTTCTGAGCAACCTTGGCTGAACGATTGGCTGAAGCGGCCTCTACACAACCCCCTAGTGAAGTTCTGCAGCGAACAAGCCTGTTTTAGTTCAACTGTTAAGATTAGTGCGCCGACAATGCTGCCGGATTTCTCCGGTTTGACACACCGCTTCGCCTTCACTGTTTGCAGCAAAAACACAGTCTGTAGATGCTTTGATGAGTGTGATAAGATCTGTAAACCTGACAAGCAGTGGAAGCTCATCTATATATAGTCTCCACAGCTGTGATGGCGCAAATGACAGATGACAGCTGCTGCTATATTCGGAAGCACCAGCCAGGATGCAGATAAAGGTCGCACAACATTGACTAACTAATATTTGTAAATAACCTCTTAATTAACAGCTGAATTATGTATACTAGTGCTGTTTTGGTTGGAAACAATCCATTTTTTTAATGAGTCACTCTCATTTAGGGCGCTGGCTCCTGAACTCCTTCATATGTAAAGCACATCACTGCTTTGTCAAAGAATCACTGCAGCGTGAGAAAACAGCTTTATATATGACGGGTTGGAAAGCAGTATATGATTGAGTGGACGAGCTTACTGAACAAATGCAGTCCTTCGCTGAACTAGTCAGTGTTTTTTGGTACTGAATTTGACTCTGTCTTCAAGATTTTAATAAAATTGGCCACACTCATTTGAATTGCAGTGACAGGCAGAATTTACTGAATTGTAAAAATCTAAATGTTTGGGTCCATATGATTATAATGTTTATATAAAACATAAAAGTATTCTATTCTATTAAGCATATTCTATTGCTTATCAGACTTTCATTTATTTGATCATGAATACAGTAAAACAGTAATATTATTGCAATTTAAAATAACTTTTTACTTTTTTTTACAGTGTCAAAGCTAATATTCTGCAGCTAAAATTGATTTGATTTATTGCTCAAGGCACATTAGTATCTATTGTTGAATACAAATTTGTGGAGTCCATGAAACATTTACTGTTTCAAGATTCTATGATGAACAAATAGTTCTAATACAGTATTACAAAAATCATAATTTCATGTTCCTTACATTCACATTTCACTTATATCTGTTCAGCATAATTGAAACCCTTCCATCCCAGCTGACCTTTTTGATGTTTTATATTTACAACCCACCATTTCCAATAATCCCAAACACTGTTATCCTCCGTACTGCACTTGTGTTGTTTTCTTTTTCCCCTCACAATAACGGCGTCTGGGTTGCATATTGAATCAAATGATGAAAATGAAATAAATCTATATTTATTTCAAGACAAACATCTGAGTCATTCCGATTCGGCTGGACTTTGAGTGGCTAAGCGAGACTCTTTCATTCACCTTGTCCTGGATCATTACCAGAGCCGCTGGTGTCGAGGCCATTATCGAGAAACCAGCAGCATAGATGCACTGTTGTGATCACCCCATCCTCTCACAGGCTCATTAACCAACAGCTTTCAATCACATAAAGCCACTTCATCTTAATATGGTAAGGCACTGCGAGGATTTTTGAGCAATGCGTGGGGAGTTAGACAGCTGTAAAATATTCCCATGTTGCTTGGTATTCCAGTGAATAGCAGGGATTAATGTTTTGGATCATATGCCTTGAAAGACCTGTCTGAATGTCATCTATAAACATACTTTCTGAAAACGGATGACCATACTTGCCCTTCGTTTGGACGTAACTAACCAATCGAGATTGTGTTTTCACGAGAAGCATCATTATTAAATCTGTTGTCATTATGTCTTTTAGCTGAGCTCTATTACTCAGGATCAAGATATTGTCATGCAAATCACTCACTTGCCATTTAGCAGATGCGTTTCATGCTAAGCCACTTACAATAGTCTAATCGGCTAGAATTATGGTTCGTGACCTGTCTTCTTTGGAAAATTCAGCTGTGGGTTTCTGTGTGCTCTATTGTGTAGCAACGCCAAGAACTTTTTAATAGTTTGACAGTAGTTCAAAATATTGTAGATTTTCTAGTAACTAGCTGTTTTTTTCAGCGAATAGCAATAGTGTGACACAGCTTTTTAAAATGTCACATTTTTCACGCATGCAGCTTTACTGCCAGAGAACAGAGAACAAAAATGGCATCTGCCCTTTTAAATAGTGTATTAGTTCGTTGTAAATCATTGAACCAATTTATTAATTTGAATCTGTTTTCTGGACAGTTCATGTAAATTCTTGATTCAAAAAGATAATTCACAAATCATTACACTTGTATTTTTGTCAAATACTGTTGAAGAATCTGAAAATCATTAAAAAAAAAAAAAAAAAAAAAAAAAGTTCATTATTAATT
>JAUMHP010000048.1:16067854-16078994 GCA_032361065.1 Enteromius trimaculatus | reverse complement strand
CAGTATTTTCATGCATGTGTGTGCAACTGAACATGATTAATAAATTATTAGCGTTATAAAAAGTGTAAATAGAAATAAAAGAAAAAAATTTAAAATCATAAATTAAATGATTAAATAAATTACAATAAAATTAAATTAAATAAAATAGCCCGAAGTTAATGACTATGACATGCAAAATTTTATTTTAATTAAAAGACAAAAAAAAAAACATTTAAATGAACACGGTTGCAAACCTTTGGGTGATAATGCTTATCTTTCAGATAAATAAGGTCTTGCCGCTTTAACAAGTTAAGAAGCCTGATTTGAACACCACTGGACCAGCTTTGCAAACAAAACATATGCTGGAGACGGCTTAGATGGTCTTTTCACAGGTTGGAAATGAATACGCTGATGTGTGAGATTGGATTTTGTTGCTGTAGCATCTGTATCTTTCCCCCCTTGTTTGGTCTTCTCCTTTGCTAAGCAGATAGCAGTGTCCCAGTGAATGTATAATTGATAAGAAAGCAATCTGGAGGTTCTTACATCCACTTAGCCACGACCAAACAAAGTCAGTAACATTCCTCAAGTCATTCTGTGCAAATTGCGAGGCTCCTATCTGATAATGTAAACATGGCCTATTTCCAAACAAATGTTAACAGAATATTTACGCCATTAAATGGGTGAAGCCGAGCTTTTCTGACTTAGAATACAGCACTTCCAGTCTTCAAGGTTTGATTCTTTTGACTGTTATGTTCACATTGTTATGGAGGTAGGTAATTTTTCATCTTGATGAATGTTTAACAGCACACTTTAATGATCACCTCAGGGGGAGAATCTGAATATGCAAATAAAATAGTTTTGTACCCATGATTCAGTTAACATGCAATACGGGACACAGATCGTAAATGTGGATTATGAGTTTGACTTGATGTATTGTTGCATGTCTTATATATGCATTGCATTAATTGTCAATTCAATCTGTGAATTGTTAACATCAACCTGACAATAAGAATTAGTGTAGCTCAAGGCTGACTATTAAAGACACTCTTTACATCCATTGACATGCTTTCAACCTAAGAGATCAAATGCTTCTCTATTTTACAGGGGACAGTGGTTATGTAATAAAAAATTGTTTGCGTTTGGGGATCAGATTTGCATCTGTTCACAAAGCAGGTATATGAATAATGCATGACTTCATATTTAACTCAGAATAGCACTGACCTGGCGTCAGAGAGGCCGATTCTCATTCATTCCTCAGCCAGGCTGCCCAGAGACAGATGCCCAACGTTTAATGGATATTTACCCTCTGAAATGCCGACTACATGGTGCCATTCATCAGCCAGAGAGTTGTGATCAAAGACAGAACGCAGGCGGAGGAAACTCAGCAGTGGCGCGTGGAAATGACAGGCCTTGAGCATGAGTGCTGATATAAGCGCATTTAAAGCCAACAGCTAAAACACTGGCGTTATTGAGAAAAAGAGGCAGCAGGTGCAACAACAGGGCAACTGGGGAGTCATCGCTGCGGGTGGAAATTCACTGAGAGGTTTTGTGCAAACCCTCTTATTAGGATCTTCAGATCAACAGTGCACTGATTTTTAGTTCAGAAGCACAGCTCAGTTGCGGTTAATAAAGATGCACCTCACCGCACTGTCATGCACTCTCCACATAAATGCCTCGGTTCCTCCCAGTCATTCGCAATTTCCTCTACTCATGTACAACATGTACTCATTCCATACAGAGCCATTTTACCGGAAGCCTGAAAGGTTTCAGTTGAAGCTGATGTAATCTTTTTATAATCCACTTAGATAATGGCTTCAGCTTTAACCATCAAAGTACAATGTATAAAAAAAGGACTGGTAAGAGGGATGTTTTCATTCGACTGAAAAATGTTGGATTAGACTGAGACTCTTCGCTCACAAAAAAGTACCATGGTATTATTGCCGTGATATTTTGGGCATGTACCATAGTAATATCATGGTCTTCTTTGAAGTACCAGAGTGTGTAATCATTCAGTACTGTGGTACATGAAGTCCCTTTAAGGCAAGTCAGTCCTTCGCTGGAATGTTAGGTAATGGAGGTAAGGCTCTGATCTACTTGAATAAGAAAGGGAAAAAAAAATTACCAAAGTTATTTGTCAGGATTGCAATAAAGTCTATAACAGTAAAACTATACAGTAATATTATAAAATTGGTTTCTTTAGCTGAGCTTGCACTAAAAAGTATTTGATTTATAAAGTATCTGTAGGTATTGTACACATGATTATTGCTTTTATACAGGAGCTCAGTAATACAATTTTAAATATAGCTGCAAGCAGTGAATAACAGGGTTCAAGCACGAGAAAAACATTGCATATTATGTATCAAGCCTACAATCACAGCAAAGATTAAAAAGGCAGTTTTCACAAAGGCAGGTAATTTACCATAGAAATAAAATTTTTCTTGAAGGTTATGACTGTTATAGCGCCAGCTGTGGTCTGGTCCCCTTAAATCTTTGCATGCTTGTTTAGAATCCCCTGTCGCATGTAGCCTATGTGAAGTTTTGTGTTTTCCTTTGGACTTTTTTTTTTTTGGAGTAGATTTGGTCAGACTCCTTTTCTAAAGACCTTGTTATAGCTTCCTAAAGGGTACATTTATAAATATTTTGATAATTATTGGCCTAGATCAGCTTTTACAATCCCAGTCATACCTATTAGACTTTTTTAATTGGCCTCCATTAACCTTGTTTAACAGGTGCTCAAATTTTGTCAGCCAATGGTGGCCAAGATTTTTGATATATGGAAATGTCCTTGTTGACACTAGTGGCACTTTGGACCAAGACCGTGCACACATTGATTTTCATGTTGCTAAGACAAATTATTAGTTATTAGTAGTTATTGCCATTTTTATGTTTTTCCCCTCTTACAGCACCAACAAGTGGCCAAGCTCTGTAACTTTTTCCTGTGACCGCAGATTGAGCTCTTACATAATAATTCTCGGTAACACTTCAGAATAGGGGGTCAGAATAATGCATTAGTTAAGCATTAGTTGTGTGTTTTTGCTCAACTAATGCTTGATTGTGAACAAATTAGCCATTAATTAATGCTTAACTAATGCATTATTCTGACCCACTATTCTGAAGTGTTACCGAATTCTCAGTTTAGTGAAGTTTGATTCTGTTCAGGAGTTACAGGGAGTTTACTAAGTGTGGCCTTGCCCCTTCCAAATGTTTTGGTGCCCCTTTACTACAGTGAGCCAAAAGTTAATTATTTTTTATAACTATTCCTGTTCAGGATTTCAACGACATAAGACACTTATGACTTTTGACATAATGACATAATGACTTTTGATCGCTGTAGCACCCTTGTCAGACCCATTGGGGAGAGCCAGAGTCACGGTATAGGCAGTGTGAGTACTACCATCTCTCAAAGCCTGTACGACTTATATTTTAGTCTGCACAATCAGTTTTATGTGGAGATTGCTGATCCGTTACCGTTCTAACATTTACTGTAGCTGTATTTTAAACACAATGCAGCAAGTTACTTTTCCTATTTTTGCTCACCCAAAGAAATTCAGTGACTTTCTCTTAAATACATTCACTTGCTGTGTCTTATTTCAAAGGCTGTGTCCTCTTACGGTTGAATTTAGAAAAACATCCATTACATTCCAAAGTGAGAACTTTACAGTAATTACAACGAACATCAGTCTATTTCATAACAGCTGATTTTCTGAAATCAGATAGCCTCAATGATGTGTGCAGTTTCTGGACGAATTAGTGTTTTGAACAAATAGGTTGAATGAATGAGTCACTGAATGCAGTCACTTGTTGCCACCTACTGCAGTAATTATGTAAAAATAATAAATAAAGCATTTTCTGTTTCATTTTTAATCAGACAATTTGATTTAATACCAGTGAAAATGTCCCAATAGTGAGGGCATAAAAACACAGCAATGGCTCCTCCTTATATTTTAACTTTTAATGCACCATGGAATAATTATCTAATACCATCCCAGTACTGCCTCAGTACTCATGCAAAAGGTGCCTGTATGCATTGCAGAGTAGAAAACTGTAAATATTTGCTACATTTACTCAACTGATGTATGCTTACCCAAGGCAGTAAAAGAATTTGTGCATCAGCAAAAAGCATTTTGCTCCAGACAGTCTCACTGAATTTAACATGCTCCCTGACCAGATCCAGCTATTTGCCTTTTGCTTGCTTTTTGCCAGTTTTCAATTATGGTATCCGAAGCACTGAGTAACAGGAAAAATGCATACTTGCATACGCAAATGCACATGCATACACACGCAATCGTCGCCCACCACCTCAAACATGCACACGCACACAAACACCAGGGAGAAAGAAAACTGCTTACCCTTGCAAGAACACCCTGCTCAAGATGGAAGGTCTGCCACCTGCGTGCAGTTTAGGGGGTTAACAAAAAGCACTTTCCCTAGCATAGATTTGGCAGTCCTGAGTTTTCATGATTAATATTTCACATCAGCATTACATAACAGCAGCTAGAAGCAGCAAATTACCCTTCCTCAACGTCTATGTATTGAAAAATCCGACAACACATTCAGAGTACAGACTGGAGTCAGAAGGAAAAAGCAACTTTTGTTTGGAGTTTTGTGAAATTTGCCAGCATCATTTATCTAACAAGAGAGTTGCGGCGTCAAACTCACAGCTGTCATAAATGTTACAGCCACATCCTTTTATTGTTAATATAAAATAGAAGTTTGTTTTGGATTAATCACAGATTTTTCTGTGCCAAAAAAACTTGTAATGAAAACATCCGAAGCATTTTGGATTCGTGAAATGTTTACCAGCACTGATAATGTTCTAGCTATAACCGAGCCTCTTACTTTCATTGCTATAAAGCAAAACTACCCCACTATCTAGTAATAATGCAAACAGTCTGTTAAAAATGTATGTTATGGCAGACCATCAGAATTGCTATTATGGGTCAAAGAACTGCCCTGGCTTCACAGCTATGCTATTAAACAATGGCTGCCTATTTTATTTTAGTGATAATATTGTTCAAATATTTATACATCATGCGTTCATAATAAATAATGAAATAAAGTAACATAAAAAAAATACTTTCCTCATACACATTCCTGACATTATTGTGAATCGTTCGTCATTTTCCTACAAACAATGTTCATTCATTGTCCAACATATAAAATCTGATCCCATCCAACATTTTTTTTTTTTTTTTTTGGGAACATCCCGTTTAACTCACAAATGCAACAGAATGGTTTGCAAATGGCATTTCGAGTTGACATTAACAGAATACCTTTACTTTCAATCGAAAAAAAGGTCAGTGGTTTCAAAACATTTTCAGGGTGATAATTAGATTACATTAATTATAATAATTGCCTGCTTGCATTGAGTTTTGCATTCACGTACATCACTGATCAGTGTTGTTGTGCTTTCAGCAGGCTTGAGAATGTTTATACCACATGGTTTGTAGCTGAGCCTGTAATTTAGCTATTAAATTGGAGGGCGATGTAATTGTCTGAAGAGTTTTTACACCCCCAATTTTAAACCCTCATTCCCACCCAGACACTTTGAGGACAGTCGATTCATGATATAAACTCTCAGTGCTTTTGTCTGTCTGGATGTTTGATTGTTTTAGCTCCAGTGAGTTATAAAGAGTTTCAGAGAGCCAGGGAAGGGTCGCTATAACAATTGTTAACACTCACTCTTAAATTGGCCTGTTTACGCTGCTGTCTCACTGTCTGTTTCCTCTCAAATGTCTGACATATTGCTCTATTTTCCTTCATCTTATCGTTTCTTTGTCTTCCTAAGTCTTGCTGCCCAGGATTCTGACCTGACTGCTTGCACCAAGTAACTTCAAAAATCACTGCTGATGGCTATATTTGAAGTGATGTTGGAAGAGAAAGCAAAAAGAGCAGTTTTCAAAGAGAATGTGAGAAAAGCAATTAGATCTTCCAGCACGGTTCACCTATTTGTTTCAGTGAGGAAATCTTTCAGCATTTAAACCCTAAAGGTGAAGCGTGTAATTTCTTTGGCGACAGAATAGTTTCTTAAACAATCGCCTGCCTGCCATTGGTTAAAAAAGCAGATAGTCACACCCTAATCTTAAGCCATTAAACTAGTGTTGCTGGGTGGTTGAGATGCTCAGTTTAACAGGACAGTATTTTTGTAGCATCGCAGTATCTACTCTATGAGCCTATTAAAGGTAGATGTCTGGGTGTATTGGTTTCTACTCTATTAGGCGGAAGCATTTTTTACAAAAAATAAAATGACACAAATCATCAAGGTTGCAGTCCAATGCAATTCTTAATTCATGTTCAGGGAAGCACTGCACTGCTGTGTATTTATGGGAAATTCATTTCTGTTTACTTAAGTCACATGTGCAAAGCTACATAGTCTATTTCTTATCAGTCACTCATGGTGTTACAGATTTTCTTGCACGTTTCATGAGGGAACAGATGCAAGCACGCCCAATGTTGACATTTAAAATGAATAATTGAATTTACCCCAGACAATGGCAATTGCTAGGCTTATAGACCAGGAAAATTGCAATTGATCCACATTGTTATCTGAAGCATTGCAGCTTTTCATAAAATTCTGGGTTTATGGTGAGTTATTTTCAATGTAGTAGGTCTCAGGGACTAGTATTAACTAGCTTTATTATTCTCCGTATATTTTTAATTATTTGTTTAGAGTGCTATAAATTGAATCATTTAAACGGCAGTGTGTGATACATAAACTTGTATTCAATGTATTCAAAAATTCAAATGCTTTCAAAGGCCTCCATTCACTTTCATTTGCTTTCTTTTTAGTATAGGTTATGGCAAATAAATAGTCTCTGTTCCTGTGTGACAGATGGGGCTTTTACCCGTCGGCAGAAAAAAATACCACACTTTGATTTCTGAAGCAAACTTGCCATCATTTGAGTAGCTTGCTTAGAGGTTCAATTTGACATTGCCTTCCATCTCAAAGAGGGTTACATCGTAATAGCTCTCTGTCTAAGAGCGCCTCCATTTTTCAATTACACCTACCCAGCGTGTGATCATGTTTCTACCACCTCACAAACTAATACTCTATTGCAAGGGATTGGAGTGACAAATTTAACATAATTTCCTATTCAGAGGTTTCCACTGGTTTCTCGTCTGAGGGTTTTGAATTAATGGGTAAGGTATTAGTAATGTTTGCATTAGCCCATCTCTGACCATTACAGGAGCCACTGGTACACTGGCTATATGTTTTACTTCGAAAAATTTGAAGTCATTGTTTACATTGTTTAAGAGTGCTCAACAAACTACTAAATTTGGTTTAAATTCACTCACAAATCGATTTACTGATTCAGACTGATTCAGAGTTTACAAAAAAGTTTAAAAACAATGTTTTTTGTCAAGCTGAAATGAGGCTGAATGCAAAGTAGCTGAAAATGTATTACTCTTACATTTTCAAAAAAAAAAAAGGTAAAAACTGTACCTTTTAGCATTCAAGTGGCCGTCACTGGGGTGGTATCCTAAAGGTGACTGACAAGGAACACTCCCCGTAACAAACGATGTACTCATTACATCGTAAAAAGAAGGGCATCTACGCTAATATTAGTTTGTCTCTTTCTTATTCTGTTTCTCAGCCCGTATCCAGATCAGATGGTGTACCCGCACAAAGAGGTGATCGGAGACCAAAACACCTAGCCCTGTGGACAGATCACTGTCACTGTATAAGTCCTTTGCACAGTCTGACATGCCTAATATTGAACTGGAAATTAGGTACTGGGCTAGCCTGGCTTCCACGACTATAAAGCTCATAGGAGCTTAGTCTGGCCAAGCTACCTTACTACTTAACCTGCGTCCATAAGATGTCTGTATATTACTGGATGAATCTACAACCAATCAGACCACTCATTCCGATGAGGTATGCTTAGCAATGGAACCTGAAGCAACCGTAACCAATTTTAGCTAGCTTCATTAAAGCAGTAGGAAAACGTCTCAAAACAGCTGCAACAGCAGAGTCGAACAATTTGTTTCTCATTGGTTCCCACCTTTTTGGGAACGGAAATGCTCTAAAACGGCAGCTTTGCCAGACTAACTTTGCTTGTGAAATTGAATTTAGCATCACAGGAAGTATGGGCAGGCCCAGGCTAGTGCTGGGCGTCTGGCCAGAGGAGAACTGGCCCCAACTAAGCCTGGATTCTCCCAAGATTTTTTTCCTCCGTTCTCTCATGGATGGTGGTTTGGTTCCTTGCTGCTGTCTCCTCTGCCTTGCTTAGTAGGGGGCACCTAATTTCTAGTTATTAACGTCGTTTTGATTACAGAGACCGTCTCTGCATTTGATAAATAAACAGTTTACTCTCGTCATTATACATTACCATCACTCTATTCTCCTATTTGATAATGTTAAGTGCTTTGCTACAATCTGTTTTGCTGTATTAATATACCAACTTATTAAACTACTGAAATCTGTTTTGCCACCAGATGCAGGTGGTGATGAGAAAGTCAAATAATGAACCAAAGCCTATCACAAGCTGTTTTCAAATACTAACTTTTGAAGTTGCTCAGGGTCATTCACCGTCATTAAACTGAAATAGGCAATAAATATTCATTTAAATTTAGTTTCATTTAACATGCAACCCTAATAAATATAACTGATTAGAAAAAAAACTAAGAAGAAACTTTATTTCAATGAAAACTTCCAATTCTGGGAATTTTATGGTTTTACAGTTACATCGGGTTACAGTTTTTCCCTATAAATTTTACAGGAATTTACAATTTAACAGGTTTTGATCATATTATTATCATTTTCTACCGTTAAAATCACAGTCATTTTTTACAGTGTATAACTCTGTAACATTTAAGGAACACCCCAAGGAACATTTTAGGATTAAGGGGCACCCCAAGGAACAATTGTGCACATTGCAAAGGTATCATTTGAAGGCCTTGTGCAGGCTAAAAAAATAATACTTCAGAAATTGGCTTACAGTTATGCAATTTTATTTATTTTTACAAAGAGAATATATATGATGCCAAACAGTCTTGACATTATATGGATCATACACAAAAGCTTCAAAATGTTGAATAGTTTACTTTCTGATTAATAGAAGTCATGCAAGTTTGGAACAATATGAGGCAAGTAAATAATGTTACTTTTTTCTGAATTATTCTGTATAAAGGGACATTTTTACAAAGAATGATGACAGTAACTTCGACTGAAGTTCTAATTCTATGAGAATCGTTACGTCACAGCACACGATGTAGAAGAACATGAAGGAGTATCTGATGTCAGTTATCTTTTATGTTCTCCCCATAACTGTGAATGTCATCTGTAATTATAATAACAGTAACTGAATTAAATGGTGATATAAATATTACTGGAATATCACACCTGGCGCTACATAAGTGATTTTGTACATTAATGCACCAACAGCAGTTGGAGACGGAATTGTTTTAGTTGCACGCAAAACTCAGAAGAATAGTGTCAGTTTAAGACAGCCAGTGGATTTTAAACACATAGCTCATTCTGTCATCTTACCAGAACTACACATAAAAATACAACATGGCTGTCCTTGTATATATTTTGCACTGTATGACTCATGGTTCTTTTCACACAGCAGGTGTTCGTCAAATATATGGTTATGAATCCAGAAAATTACAAATGTGAGTTCGGTTATTGAACGCAGTTGTCAGTTTCTATAAACAGCCAGACCGGTTATGAATATAACGGTGTTGGGAGCTCAAATATACTGTATGTCTGACAACCGTATTCTTCTGCTATGTGAACATCTCAAAATTGTCAGAAACAGTGCTCTCATTTGCCAAGGCACCGATGTATGCAGTAAGAGAAAATAAAAAAATCTTAGATTTCAATACAAACCCACAATGTTTCTTATTAAATTCATCTGAGAGCAAATTATCTGAGCCATGTCAATTTGAGTAGCTCTGTACATTTTGTGCCATTGCTTTCTTGTCACTATTTTATTTTTCATAGTAGAATCATCTAAAATGAAAGAGCAGCTTCTGAGCAATGCTTCATGACTTTGTAGTCTGAACATTTTGATGTATAGAGGCAAACCTGCAGTAGCAGTCAACTAGAATTTATGAAATATGAAATGCAAGAGGACGAACGAACATATGAGCTACATTTTCACAATGCCGCAATACTGAAGCTGGTTGCTCTGCTTTGCTTGACGGTTTTGCACACGGCTTCCAAGTCTCCAGTGCAACCTTGTAAAAGTGAATTAGTGCAAATCTGCCTGGGGTGATATAGCTAATTCAAGGACTGAATCATGTCTTCTTAAAACAAAACAGACTGATCTGCCCGTAGTCCCTGTCATGTTGAATGAACACAGAAAGTGCTCATGTTGTTTGGTAGGGAGCACATCAAGTGTGATTGCATGTAATGGCAGTCGGGTACCTCTTTTCTTCTGAATGTTGTGCGCTCTGTGTTTTTTTCCCCTTTGCTCCTTTCTTGCATGGTTTGTTTACCTGTTGCATAATGCACATATTTCTATTTGCTGGTTTCTATATTAGCACTGGCTCAGCGTGCAATGTGTAGCCCCATAGTTACACGTCCTAATGGACTTCTTATTGGGAGTAAAATCAGAATTGAAATTATGCCTGGATGTGTGGTCCTGTCTGTTTGCTAGTGGCTGGCACTAAACTTGGGAAAACTCATTGGAGTACCCTTCCCTTTAGGGATTACTCCAGTATACTTGTCACGCCGGTGAAGCAGCTCGAAGATTGACTTCGACTTCCATTCCACCTCGCTTGTCAAGGTGGTCAATTCCCTCAAAGCATACCGACCCTCCCCCCACCCTATTACTTTGTGCTTTTTCCTTCACTGTGTGGCACAAACAATATCACAAAGGCTAGAGGCTTACGGTCCTGTCTATACCTGATATCAAATCATTTCCTTCATCTTTGAGATACCTACATCCAATCAAAATTCAATACAACCAAAGAACCTATTTCAAGCATATTTTTTTGATGTACGTATGATTAGAATATGGCTGGAACAGATTGTGGCAGCATATTTACCTGCATCATGATTGGATGATAGCACCACATCGCTGGTGCAGTTTAAATTGGATATTGCACTATTGTATCCAGGAATCACACAATTAATGTGAATCTACAAAATATGTAATGCTGCTTTTTTGTATTACAATTTAATACAGTTTATATATATATATATATATATATA
>JAUMHP010000048.1:16044307-16056948 GCA_032361065.1 Enteromius trimaculatus | reverse complement strand
AATCAGCATAATCAAACACAGCTGGACTCAAATGAAGGTGTAGAACCATCTCAAGGATGATCAGAAGAAATGGACAGTGCCCGAGTTAAATATATGAGTGTCACAGCAAAGGGTCTGAATATAATGCATATGCTGTATTTGCTGTGTGTACATGAGGAAAAAATGATTTTAGAAAATGGCTGCAATATAACAAAGAGTAAAAAATTTAATTTATTTTACTTTCCTTACCCACTGCGTGTATGTTTATATATATATATATGTTTATTTCTGCAATATAACTTTTCATACTGTTGGTCTGTTGAAAAATTATTTTAATAATATCTCCCCTTTATTAATACAAATCAGAAAGTGACAACTTTTGATTCGAAAACAAAAATCATTCATCAGTGAGTATTATGATATTACTTGCTTTCTAAGCAGCATTAAAAAATACTACGTATAAAAATTGTGTTCAATTTGAATACAAATTACATTAGTATGTTTTATATTTTAAATCACACCCTTATTTTCTCCAACTTGAATTTGCATTGGAGAACTTTAGATTTATATTTCCATATTTCCTTCTATGTCCCAACCTTTTCATTTTCTTATTGTTGTATTAATAATACAGTTCAAATTTATTAAAAGTACATGAATTTGCCAAAGCGTATTTCTTTCACAAGTACAACAAAGGTGTATTATATTAGGTTACAAACTGCATTTTAGAAATGACCCCTGTATATTATGTGTAGTATATACCGTATATATGGTGAAATATTGTTGGACTTTATGGTCATAACAGCCGTGCTCAGTATGGCTGGTGTCCACAGAGTGTTAACGCTGTCAGCACTGATAAACAAAAACTGCATCATAAACTAAAGCACAGTGTCTTGTGGGAAATCTGGACAAATGCAAACTGTACACAGCGAGAGCTCGTCAGGCCTGTGGGGACTCAAAGCCACGTTGCTAGCCGTTCCCTTTAGAGCGCTGTCTCATTTCGTGTGGAGTTATCCCAGCGCTGAATCCTGGGCAGGCCATTGGATGCAGGAGGGGGGAGAACATTTCACGCAGGTCTGGAGCAATGTGAGTGATGAGGAGCTTGTAAATGATTCTCTTGTGCCTCATTCTCTCCACCAGCTTTTGCTCCCAACCATCCACAGAGCTTCTTCCAGCCCCCCACACTCGGCTAATGGAGCTGAGTGGCTGTATAAAGGCCGCTCGCTGTGGCTGAATATTCCGCCCTCTGTTTTAAGGATGCTTCTCTGCAATGATGTAAATATTCATTAAGAAGTGTGGTAGCATATGGGTTTGCGTGTAAGATTGGCATGGTTGCCTCGCGAAAAGCCGCGAAAAAAGGCGATGCCTACTGATGTGGTGCAAACATCAATCCCTCATTTTCACTTGCTGTGTGATCACAGCACTCAGGCCGGCCAGAGCCGCTGAGTGATATTCCAGCCTTATCTATCCTCTGACTGTCAAAGCTATCTGTGGGACCCACTGCATGTGTTATATCCCACACTGCCTCCATAACAACAAATCACAACCAAGATGCGTGCATATAGGGCACAGTGCAGTTTTTTTTCTCAGGCGAGGATCTGTCTCACGTAATGGGATGTTTTGAGTGGTTATGACTGTGTTTGATAATTATTAAATGTCAGCGAAGAGCATGTAATTGGGCTTTTGATGGATTCATTTGATGGTGTATGGTCTCAAAATCCATGTGCATATGGCAGAGCCACTTCTGAGCTGTCACTTTGACAGGCTTAAATGTTTAGATTTTTACTAAAGAAGTGATTTTCTTAGATCCCATTTTAACCTCCTCCTAATGTTGAAAGCAGGGTAGGTTTCAGTCATCAACTCTGATCAATCATGCTATTACTATGTTAATTTTAAGCACTTTATATAATATTCCTTTCAGTTTGTGAATGTAAAAAAAAAGATGCTGATTTCTTTTTGACCCTACAATCGATTTTCATTGGGTCTGATTGTCTATAGAATGTAGAATAGCTATTATCCATGCTTTACTTTTACCTTTTTAATTTTATTATTAATATTATTATTATTATTCAAAATCTCATGAACCAAAAATACAACATAAAAGTAAAACACATAGACTAAGTAAAGAAAGTGACAATATTCATGCGTGTAAACATTAAATTACCTGGACACACAATTTTTTTCATATAAATCTTGTTTTCTTGATGAGTCTCCATTTTGTATCCTGCATTTCAGACTTTTGTGCTAAAAACAAACAAACAAACAAACAAACACACAGACAAAAAATCTACTAAACTCATGCGATATCTCAAGAGAGATCACAAACTATTCATAGATTTGGCAAGATATCAAAGTCAAAAAAGAAAAGTAAATCATTAAATATGAATTAAATACAAAATAAATAAAAAAAAGTGTTTGTTACCATAAGAATCTTTTTCTATGACTTGATCTCAATAATAATAATAAATTATCTGATTTATTCAAAATTCAATACAGTTAATCTTAACCAAGAACATTTGTGACTTACCATCTCATTTTCTTAAAATTAAATGAAATAATTTAACATTGCATTTCTGTAATTTGCAATGGAATAAAATAAGAATTGTAACGTAAAGGATTGCTACCCGTTCACTTCCATTGTAGATGTCTTTCCTTTTTTCTTTCCCTTTATTGTTACTTACTGAACCCTAAGGCCACATCCACACAAAGCCAGAGCTTTCTCTATTCAATCTTTTTTCCTTGTTTCAAGAAATATCTGTGTACACATGAAACCACTCAAAACGATGTAGTATACTGTACATGCCAGACCAGTATAAAAATATGTCCTTACCTTGCCACTAGCTCTGACAATTCTTGACCATTTAGGTTCATTTAAGAGCTTTTGGTATTCATCTTTTGTATCATTATTCATCCGCATTGCGTAACTCGTAAAATAAATGAATTGTGTTTTAATACAGGAACCTCATTTTGTTCTTTCATTCAGCCATCTGGATTCATCCATGGCTCTATCGAGAAAGGGAATGCAATCTCGCTCTGAGCCAAAGAACATATACATCACTACAGAAGAACAGAGTGGTGATGGAAATTATTGTGTTGGGTTTTTCAAAGGCATGCGTCTACATGAAAAATGCATGAGCCTTCCATAGGGAGGCACTCGGCTGAACTCGGTCGTGATGCTTCCTCCATCTCGAGCTGCTGAAATGGAACTCAGTCGCACATAGTTGCCCTGTGCTTAGAGATGAGGGAATCTGTCAGACAATGCTTTTGAGAGCTAGATTAACACTGGTTTCTGTTCAGCTTTGCTCACGTAATGCAGAAACGCTTCTGTCTTTTTCCTGTATCCTTGAGAGGTCTATAAGAATCACAGAGAGCTCTTGAATGGACTCAGATCTATCGAAAAAAGCGTGTTGCGTCGACGCACACTCTGTGCTATGCTATTGGAATAAAGGTTTGTTTGCTTTCATACAATCTCGAGGGAAATGTTCAACCGGAGACTTTCCAAGTATCAAGACAGATTATGTTACAGGATAAAAAGACCGTCCCCTAACAAGGCGCCTCTCCACTTTGCTTTCCATCTGATCCCCAGATTAGGGAGAAATTGAACTCAGTTTACATTACGTTTGTACAACACTTTTGTAATGTCTATGGGTTAGCTTTCATATTTTTCTCAAGTGCATATGAATGTATCTCAGGTTTGGCAGGACAACTATTATCGGAGACAGCGATACGTAGCGATATGTTATAGTTTTGTACGACTTTGTCAGACAAGTGCCAGTCAGAAATGATATTTGTCAGCAATCAAGATACTCTTACCCTTACGGATACGAATTTATTGAAGTATGCTATTAGTATACTTGTTTAAAACCAAAAATAGGCAAGTATACTTTCAGTCTACTTTTTATGTACTTCTCAAATGTGCTTAAAATGACATTTAAGTATACTTTACTTATACTTAGAAAAAGTCTAAATGTATTTAAAGGAACCGTATGTAAGAAATGGCCAAAACTGGTACTGCAATCACTTTTGAGCGGTGTTTCCCCTCCCCCTCCCCGTTGACTGGAGGTTGCCAGATAAGCTGCTTTTATCCGTCGCCATCGTTCAAACTATTCTCCAATGCAAACCCTTGTCTTATTTCGCACTTTGACACACATTTTTCGGATTCATAGCGAGATCTTTTAGGTTTCGTACTCAAAATGTTAGACTTTTTTAGTAGCTGTTGCAGTCGCGTCACTTTAATGAAGATCAGGCAACCTGGATGCCTGAAACACTACTAACTTTGTGATTGATAGATAGATGGAGGGTGGAGCTTCAGGCCAACACATGACAACATAAACATAAGTTGAGGACTGCAACTGCGCTTTTTAAATAAGAATAATAATATGAGTACTTGAAATTAACATGTTTCCTTAATGCCTGTTGAACACAACAGAGACATTTTATGATCATTACAATACATTTCTTGCATACGGTTCCTTTAAGCTATGCTTTTACATGTAATCTAACATGATCATCATCTTTTGGACTCTTTTTTTTTCAGCTTTTTGTTTAAAATGTTCTTTCTTTCTTTCTTTCTTTTTTTCCAAAACATATTCACATTTAAGTGTTTATAAAACAATGTTCATTCGATGTCTCGTATGTTCAGATTCACATAAAAAAATATTACCTCATTTTACTAAATAGTGACATATTAGTATACTTAAAGTATGATGAAGAGTTCACATAAAAAAAAATTAAAAGGTTTCATTAACAGCAAAAAAAAAGCAGTTTTGTGAGGGCAGTTTTGTAAAGACCAGGGGTTAAAGGTCTCATCAGGAATTTCAGTCTGGTCCTGAGTTGGGGGATGGAGATCCATCCAACAAAATCATTAATTCACTAATTCCCACTTCCTCTGCGATAAAAGTATAAGTGCTTGTTTGGGTGACTGTCCGGGGGACAGGCAGGGAGCCCGGCGGACCCCGAGCCCTAGGAGATTTACCCCTAGGAGGCGAGGACTGAAAGATGCCCAGAGCCCGGCCTGGTCCCCGTATGTCCCCCAGGAGGAAGTGGTGATTTGTTGGAAACAGCGAAAAGACAATAAGTCACTAACCGGGCGATTTTAGATTGTAGCTGAATAGTAACGCCGGCAGTGTTTCTAAATAGAGAAAACCGGAGAAGAAAACTGGTAAGTTTGGGCCGTCTCCTCCGGTCTGGCCCCTGCTCTGGTGGCGTAAGGGGAAGGCGGTGGAAGTAAAAAAAAAAAGAGTTCTGATAGGGTAATTAGTAATGAGGAGATTGGCAGCAGCTGGCGATCGTTCGTACGTGCTCCTCCTGAAATTCATTATAAAACTTATTGCCCATTATTTGCCCAATATTGCCAATCTCCTTCCTGAGTTGGGATTCTGAATACGTACTCTTTTGTGTTAATGTTGCAAGCTGTCCTGTGGCATTGTCTGTTGGATCTGCTTGCGAGAGGTGGGCAACAGAGTATCATGGGCTGATTTATGACTTCCTGTTGTCTTGAGGCCTCTTTGTGGAATTCGTCTCCTCGTGTTTCAATGTTCCGATCAAATCTTAAGTGTCTGATTCCTTCTGATGCACTACATACAATATTTTGTACAAGACCAGCAACATTTAATTTTAATTTTTTATGTTTATGATTATTTTCTCTATTTTTTCTTCATACTTTATTAATGTATTTTTTAAAAATTAGGGATGCACCGATCTGGATCGACTGATATGTTTGTGCGTTTTGTCAGTAAAGCCGGTTCTGTAATCAGCTGTAAATACCATCAGGTGCGCGATTTCGCATGCTGTATATACTACACACAGCCGTTGTTCACTGACGAGCTGCGCAAAAACATGTTCATTATCAGTGTGGATTTGTGCAGCTCGTCAGTGAACAACGGCTGTGTGTAGTATTTACAGCATGTGAAATCACACACCTGATTGACTGATGATTACAGGACCGGCTTTACTGACAAAACGCCATAACATATCGACTGATCCGGATCGGTGCATCACTAAAAAATATATATATTAAATAGAAAAATGCATTAAAACTAAAATTAGTGCAGTAATCTGTTCAAATATAGGAAATGTCTTATGTTATACTTTATTAGTCACACTAAAGTACTGCTTAATTCTGAAAATTATGGGATTGGCTACAATGTGAATATGTGACAGTGACTTTTAATCAGGCATTAACAACAAAGCCCCAAGGGGATCGGATTCCTTGGGACATTAAGGACGAATCTCCCCCCACAACCAACTCATTGAAGGGCAGTGTGGGGAGTGGATGCTCAGAGCCATTAGTGAAGTGTACATATGATGGTCACTTCTACGAATGAGTCACTTTGAAACCTGAGGTAGTTTAAAGAAATTATGCAGACTGTCATCGTCTTTGTCATGCGGCGCACGTAGGCATCAGTTAACGTCTTGAAAAACATGTTTTAGTGTTTCATGACCTTCAAGTAGACAGTGGGGATTAGAGGTGGATCTGACCTGCCCTCAGAAAAATGGCAGGCGGTGGCAAGGAAGATGGGAAAGATTTGATTAGTTGGGACCACTGAAATAGTGACAAGGAAATTGAAGTAGATGACATGGACAATTGCTAAAATGACAATGGGAGTAACCGAAAGGAAGGGCAAGAAAGCAGATGATGTACTTTTTCTGAACACAGTAGATTCTGATGGGCTAATTAGCGCAGATGGGAGGTTATCGTGCTGAAGGGAGTCTTGCCAAAACACTCATTAATTGATGTTTTATCTGTCCTGTCTGTGTTGATGTAGTAGATGTAGTCGTATCTTATACACTTGCAACTTGCAGTCTTACTGGATACAAGCATTATTTTCCAACGTCGATTACTAATTGAGCTTGGAAATAGGCTTAACAAAGGATTAAAAGATCTATGTTCCTTTTAATGTGACTTGGGTCCCTTAATAATTGTAGGCACCTGCTCAGGGACTCAGCAGGGCAGTCAAACGAAGAATTCATTTTACAGAACCCTAATTCACACACACAGACACACACCAGTGTGCTAATGTGCCTTGTCAGATAGACCAGCATTAATACCAGTCCGTGTCTCTAGTATTCCCACTGCAGCGGGTTACTGCTGTGTAATGCTACCCTTGGTGAATTACTCTAACTTTTGATGACCATGTTTCATTCCAATCTTTTTCTTTTCCCTCTCTTTCATCTGATACTCAGTCTGATTGAAGTCATATATTTTATGTCAATTCAAATGCATAAAATGTACTGTACAGTATAGCTGCATGATTATGAAACCAAACATAGTTTATTTTGTATCGCAATAATTACAATAACATTAATTAAACAAATTTAAATGGAAAGTGTACTTTTTTCAGGATTCACTGATAAACATAATGTTCAAAAGAACAGCATTAATTTTAAATATTAATCTTTTGTAAAGTACAGTATGATATAATTGTCCTTACTGTCACTTTTGTTAAATTAAATGCCTCATTTAAGTAAAAAAAATAACTACTAAATATCTATATCTATATAGTGTATGCAAAATGACATATATGTATTGTTAATTATAGCCGAAACATTTTTCAATTTACTGGAAAATCCATAATCTTAATTATCATTATTTTTTCAATCATTTTTCAGCTTTAATCTTGTATTCAAATACAAATCTCTGCTTTAAATAACACCCACTGTATATTCTCCAGTGATATCACAGAGTAATCAAGGCAAAATCACCCAAAAACGCATACATATCTCATGCTCGCAAGGCTGCTACTGTTGCATTTTTTTATCGTTTACTCTAACCATTCTAATTTTAAGAGGGAGAAGAAAGAATTTGAGTGTGTTTAACAAGGCCAGCGGGGTTATGCAAATAAGTTTGTCTTATTTTGATTTGTTTTTATTCACACTTTTGGGTTTGCACATTCATCTCTATACTGATTACAGCATTTACTTCAACAAATCACAGCCCGAAACGCAGCGAAGAAAGAGGTCAGATGCAACAAAACCAAGCGCGAGCAAATAAAAATCATTATCCATTAAAGATATCCCAAGCACGAAAAGATCAGAGCGTTTGAGAAAATGACGTTAGAACTACCAAGTTGTGACTGATCCGCCGAGAGTGAAAGCATTAGGAAGCCAAATTGAATATGGATTACCATATACACCTCAATTCACCTGCCAGATTCAGATAACAGCTGTAACAGCTTCAAGAAGTTCAAACATAATATCGATTGACCGTTATGACAGTGAAAGCTGTGACAAGAAATTGTCTCGCAGGTTTTTTATACGAGTGCGGCCAATTATTTTTTCACTAGAGTGTAGGATCAAGATCGATATCAATGTAAATATGTATTAGTGTAATTATTCAGGTGAAATCTGTGCTGCAACCCAACGAGAGTGTGTTTGCCCCATATTTTAGCCTTAATCACCTTGAAGACAGTTATGTTGCTATCAGTCGTGCTTTAGGACTTCTAGATGTAGACACAGACAATTTTCTGCACAGACCAGCATATTTCAGTTGAGTGAGTAAGACACAATGAGAGCAATACTGAATCCACTGCCCTGGGAGAGGGGAGTCTATACTGTATCTAATTGAAATGGCAACCTAAGAGACAAATCAATGGTTGCAGGCAGTGTAACAGGAAATGCCGGCCACTGGGTGTTGAGTTTATTATTAGGTTACATCACAATCTGATAACCTCTTGCTTTTTGACTGTTCTATTTGCTTTTAAAGCCGTTGGACACTGGAGGCGATGAGTGTGTACGGAGATACCATACTTGAGCTTGTATCGAAAAAGACAACTTCCACTAATGGAGCATCAGACTCCAGACAAAAAAATGGGGTCTTGAAAGAGCTTATGAAACCACAAAAAATGGATTTAATTTTTGACTAAACTTTAAAGGGGTTTTATACCAACCGCTGAGCTGCGATATGGATGTTATTTTAAAACTATGCTTTTATTTTTTCAGCCCCTCACTTTGGAGCCCCGTGGGTTTGTCATTTTGTGTTGTGTCTGAAGCATCTTTGTAGCCCTTTAAGCAAAACAGTGAATTAGGAGGAGTGCATTACTGCACAATAGGGTCTATGTTGCTTCTGAACTGACTGGCTGCATTGACTTTTTCCAGAAGAACACTCCTAAAATGGGTCACCGTTGTGTCTTTGCAGTTTTGTAGATTAGTTGTATATGATTGTAAGCTTCGAAATCAGGGTCAATCAGTTGCATTCATCCCAAATTTCCTCTACATACAAGTATATTGCCAATTCAATTAGATCCAAATAGACCTTGATTCACACTGAATCCAGCTTTATTTTTTATTTTTTAAATCGCTTGAGTTGTTTCCAATTAGGTTATTTGCTGGTGTGAATACATTCGCTGAGCAGCAGCAGCTTGTGTTCAGCCTATTGTCATAGTGCCATTGAGAAAAATTGCAACATAATGGCTCTAGGCCCAACATTTCTCGTGTGTCATTTATAGGAGACTGGGAAGTGCCAATAGAGAGCTTCAATTCCAAATGTCAAAGATTCAGTTTTATATCGATTTTAGTGATTTAGACCGTTCACATGCCATAAGGGCCATCGCTGGATGAATTTGAACTGTAATTGACCCCTGAATTGCATGTGAAATTGGAAGCAGCTTCAATCTTGCTTTTACTTATCTAATGATTCTGGTGATTGATAGTGTGATTATCAAGAGGCAGTTAGTCTGAAGAAACGTAGTTCATGAAAAATGCATGCATTCTGCTTTTTAGTGTGCCTGGATAGCACACGACGTCTGATCTAAAAACAGAACGATGCTTATGATCAAAGTCATTCTACCAAAAATATCACAAATTCTTTCATCGTTTACTCAGCATTTACAGAGTATGTTTTCCAAAGTGGACTTTTTGGTATAAAGCAATGGAGAATGTGCAGGTATTTTTTTCATGCAACTGAATGGATATGGATTTTATGCTTCAGAAATAGAAAGATGGTGTCTTTACAAACCATGCAGCATATTATTAATTCTATTCCACTTCACATGAGGAACAGGTGGATAACCTTGAATCATTGAAGCAAGTTAATCTTGAAAATAAGTTCAGCATAATTTGTTCATTAATTTTTTTTATTTATTTTTTAATCAGCCCAAAGAACACGTGACTAAAAGAATGTACTGAATCACACTGAGCCCCAGCTCCTATTCTTCATAATTTCTTCTTTCTACTTTAAAGAAAGTCATTCAGTACAGTTTGGGAATGACATGAAGGTGAGCAAATGATGGCAGAGTTGTTGTGTCAGGGTGAAGTATCCCTTTAAATCCAGAATAAACCCACGATCAGTACAGAAGCAATGCTATGACAACAGGATTGCTAAGACATTGCATCTTGTCTCATGGGAAAATGCATAAATAATACTGTGAAATCCTCTGTATTCTTCCTTACTGTCTTGAGAATAAAAAAGCTATAGCTTTAAAAGCTCTTCAGAGACCGTTTCTTAAAATATTTCGAACACGATGAAATCCATTACCGTTTCAACACATTTGTTACATTTTTGATCATTTTCTATAATGCATTGGGATTTTATTTATTAATAAATACCCTGCACCCACACACCTAGGACTTATGTGTTTTAATGCATTTTTACGTGAAATATTCATCAGGTAGAGCGCAGACTATAAGCTTTGCAATATTAAAAAATTCACATTATAAGGCAAAGTTTGACCATAACCCACAGTACATATATTTCAACTCTCATTCTGCATGTAACAAGATTTAAAGTACTCATTCACTCCTAGAATTTGAATGAGTTTGCGCACAAAGGCATTATTAATTAAAATATTCCTATTTAAACAGCATAGCCTTGCTGTTGCATAATAACGACTTGCCCCAACCCTGCTGATCCGTAGCAGGAACATGATCACTAATGAGCTTATGGAAATCCAAAGTTCCGGGTAAAAAAAAGTGCTTTCAGGTCTTAATGAATATACCGAGAGCTGAATTATGATTTGAAATAGAAAAAAAATTAAATAAAAAATTCCCCTCCAGTTGATAAACTCTGGGTAACCGCTGAAATAGCTGCTTGGCCGGTCCCTTTCCCCTGTGTGCGGTTAGCAGAGCTTGGAATATTGGCATAACAAAGACCATTTATCAGCTCCAGCATCTGAACGTTGCACCCGCCAACACGAGCGAACCATAAATACTGTAGTTTTTCTGATAACTATGATAAGCCAGCGATAACGCAAAGCTTTCACTGTGACAAAAGAGTGCTGTTAATGCATGACAAATTACAGATTCTGCTTCACCGTACTCTTGATTGTTATGAATTACTTAAGAGCCATGACTTTTCTAAGCACCTATATTCATTTCCGCTGTCACAAGAGCAAATAAGCCAACAGTTTAGCTCTCTTTCAACAACTGCCATCTATCATTATGTTGTGTGTGGTGGTTCGAGTGCTTATGAATCAGGGGCAGTTTCATGAGGCAGAGGAGCTTGGAGTGATCTGTGACACTGTGTCGAAGCCTTGCAGGCCGACTGTTAAGAGCAGGCGCTTAGCCCCTCCGGCGACTTGTGAACTGTCATTCCTCCTGATGGGCCAGCTGCCCTCTCTCTAGTGATAAAGTCAACACTGATCTGCTGACTCGTAGTCGATCACCATCCCACTCCGTATAGATTTGCAGGGCAAACACGGGCACTTTTTTAACTACAAGAACATGCAGAGAAAATGTTCCAGAGCTGTTCTCCAAAAATGCCTGACAAAACCGAAAACAATGTGCTTGTGTTTGCAAATGCGCGCGTATTTATGCTGCTGTTGACATTTAGAGGGCCATTTTAGCACTTGCTGCCGTGCTGAGATCTAAACGTGTCTCGGTTTGGCAGAGCGAAAGGTTTTGTGTGCTTTCTTTTCTAGAATTTCCTCCATCTGGGTAGACGTTTTTACTAGGACTTGCAGCAATTCTAAATCTTAATCAAGCTAATTGCATGTACAGTTTATTAATTGAAGCTTAGAAAATATTGATGTATTACTTATATTATTAACATTATTAATTTTTTTTTTGACACGTTTGGTTTTTACTAGGACTCTTAATCAACTATAATTTTTAATCAAGTTAACTGCATGCACAGTTTTTTTTTTTCATTTCTTTCATTTGGAGGCTGATATATTATGCACATTAAAACATATTTGGAATGTCAGGTGGCATGATTAATTGTTAATTTTGTTGAAGTGCACAAACAAAACTATTGCACAGGCCTCTGCAGGCTCTACATTTTACATCTGTTTGTACAGAAAGCAGAAATCACAGTGGGTTGAATGGATGGAGGACCTATTGAGAGAGCAGTGCAGCTGTGTGAAGGCATATTACAGTCTGAAAGGTCTGTGACAAGAACACAATAAAAACAATGATGAATTCAGCACACTGGTCAGTCTTTCCCTTTTTGCTGGAGAAATGTCCAAGGTGGCATGACCTTCCATGAATGATAATGGCTGTTCTGTACCGAAGTGTAGAACCAGAGGAAATGGCTAGCTGTGGAGGCACAGACTTAATTACCCATCCAGAGGTTGAGAAGGTGGAGGTGGCATGAAACAAATGTAAAGAAAATATGACTACAGGACTCTGGAGGGCAACCGACCGGCTGCAGTATTTCAGCAGAGGCATTCGGTTCTCACAAATGATTTGTGGTAATGAGCGTGAATGCCTGGACAATAAGATAGGAAATA